>APFE031630475.1:88280-233705 GCA_000404065.3 Pinus taeda | reverse complement strand
ATATAGATATATACATAAAGGGGGTGGGGGCCACCAACCACTCCTTCCCAACTCTCATCTGCATAGCAAAACAATATATGTGGTGGAGGGGTGGGCCATATATATAGATTCTGTAAATAACACGAAGGCTGATTTTTGGAAATTCAGTCTTTTTGACCGAAGGGGTATTTTTAAGCATGCCACGATTTTGCCTAGAATCTGGCCGGAGCTGGCCGGATTCCGTCTGTTGGAAAAGGCCAAATTATGTCTTTGTTAAGCCTACCTAGTCATCAAAATGTCAACCCAACTTTGACTGCCCCTATCTTCTTCATCCGGACTCGGATTGATGAACCGTTCACACCACCGCAATCAGGATGACGAGATCTACGCTTTGGTCCTAGTTTGAGCATAATCCAAACACTTTTATATTTGAGCATTCCTATGTCCTCTTTGTCCTATGTGTGTCTTTGGAGCCACCTGGATCAATTTCTGACTGAGTAATGACTATTTAATTGTAACACAACGAGTTTTGAATCTAACTTAACAACCAAATTTCTAATTCTGAGAGAAACGGCTTCTGATAACAATTCAATAACTACACTGTCCTCATAAATATTATTAGTTGTTCATCTCAGGAAAATACCTTATAAATTGATCAACTCACCATCAGTTGTGAAGAGTGCTCAAGGTGCGGAGGATACGTTTTGTGTGCTATGAAAAGCACCATTAGAAAACCAACATAATGGTTTGATGACATCTATGAATTGATTTGAACACAAGGTAAGCAAAGGAAACATGCCTGCAAAGCAAACAATCAAAACAAAAAATAAAAAATGCACACCAATGAATTCACACACTAATGTACAAAATTAATTACATGGAACTCACACATAATACTTTTTTTAGATAAAGCTCATTGCAAGTATGTGCTAATGCATTACCTTCGTATTCAACCAGCTCATAGGCACCTTTTTACAAGATAGGTTTTACGTTGTATGGCCCATGCCACATAGGTTCGAACTTACCAGCTCCCAACTTATCGTTGGCTTGGTCATACAGCAAGACCAAATCACCTTCAACGAAAACACGAGGAAAAACAGTTTGATCATAATGAGCTTTAACTTGTTTTTTATGTGCTTCAATCACCATTGCAGCAATACGACGGATCTCACCAAGCCTCTCGAGATAAAGTAACCATTCCTCTTCAGGTGAGGTATTAGGGAGTAGCTCGATAACTAGTTTTAACTCAATAGCTTGATAGAATTTATTAATTGCTTCAACTTGGCCATTGGCCTGTGGGTAGTAAGGAGCTGAGCTACCATGGCGAACACCCAATAGAGCAGTAACCTCTGCCATCATGTTCTGATGAAAATGTGATCCTTGATCAGTGACAATGGCGTGAGGGATGCCAAAACACACTACGACATGGTTAAAGAGGAACTCAGCAGCAGTTGTACTATCAACATTATATGTGGGCATCACCTTGGCCCATTTAGTTAAATAGTCGACGACGACGATGATATAGCCATGCCCCCTGTCTAAGTGAGGGTTACATGTCATGAAAAATATTTCCCATTTAGCGAATGGGCCAATGGTAACAACTGGGTGTAAGGGTGTTGGCGAGGCGCATTGTTTTCGGTTATAAATCTAACATTTATGGCACTTTTGAACTGCCATATACAATTTTTGAAGATTTAAGGCTAGAAATAACTGGCGCGAAGGATCTTCTGAGCTACGGCATAGCCTAACAAGTGACCACCACATGCCATGGAGTGGAAGTCATTCAAGACTCATTCAACCTATTCAAGTGTTTGGCATCTGCGAAGAACATAATCAACACTAACTCAGTACAACATATCACCAATAATCCGATAAGGTTGATAATGAAGCCAAATGCAACATCGGTCATATCGAGATAAATCAGATCATAAATTCTAGGTATGAATATAAAAAATGATATCTTCATACCACGGGTCAAGAGTGTTGATGAGAAACAAAGTTTCATCAGGTATCTACTCAGTAAAATCAGTGGAGGTGTTTGTAGAAGGAATGGTGCAGATCAATTCGGTAAAAACAAGTGACTTCCTTGATTTGGTGGCAGCGAACTCCAAATCAAACTCTTGTAGGATAAAAATCCATTTAGAGTATTTCCCCCAAGCAACTGAAAAGTCATAATATAAATCATGGGGTTACAGTTAGAAATCACCGTGGTTTACTGTAGAAGAATATAATCATGAAATCGTTGAACAACATGGATTGCTGCTAAGGCAAGTTTCTCAACATGAGCATATCAAGTTTCTGTGTCAATAATATTTCGACTCAAATAATAAACCACATGTTCATTTCCATCATCATCATCTTAGACCAACACCATAGAAATGGTATGATCAGCCGCGAACAAGTGTAGGAAATAATCGCGGTGATAGTCAGGGGGGTGCAATAAAGGAGCACCGATGGACGTTTGCTTTAGAGAATCAAAATATTTTTGGGAAATTTCATCCCAAATGAATGGGATACCCTTCTTGAGAAAGTGAATAAATCCCTCGGCAAGCTCAGCATAATTAGGGACAAAGCAACAAAGAAAATTGGCCTTACCTTACAAACTCTGCAATTGGAGAAACGATGAAGGAGGGGGTAGATTTACAATAGCCTCAAATTTTATAGGATCTATTCAGATGCCTACTTTGAACACAATAAAACCCTAGAGCTGACTAGATTCGACATAGAAGACACATTTATGCAAATTGAGATGAATATTATAGTGTCAACAATGTAGAAAAATTGCTTGAAGATGGTCCGGATGGTCATGACGCTTAGCAGAATAAGATGGTAAGTCATCTAGATAAGGTTGAACAATGTGTTTAATATCATGAAATGCATATGAAATTGCTCTCTAGAAGGTAGCACCAACATTTTTGAGACTGAAAGGGAGCTTCTTATAAGCAAAAGTCCCCCATGGACAGATGAAAGCAGTCTTGTGTTCATCAGTGGGTAATATGATAATCTGGTTATAACTGGAAAAACCATCCATAAAAGAAAAAATCTCATTCCCAGCACACTCATCAATTATTTGATCAATAAAGGGAGTGGGATAATTGTCTTTAGGGCATGTATGATTGATATTGTGGTAATCAACACAAACTCAGATTGTTCCCTACATTTTAGTAACATGTAAGATATTAGAAACCCAATATGTCAATGGGATCAAGTAAATAAAACCATCCTTTAAAAGCTTTTCAACTTCTTCCTTAATAGAAGTGGCCTTTCTGGGATGCATTAGATGAAGTCATTGATGAATGAAATTCGCATTAGGATACATGCGTATTTCGTGCACCACAATAGCTAGATCAATTCCAGGCATTTCCTCATACGACCTCGCTAAATTCTTTAAAAAGGTCAATGTAAACCCTGATCTCTTCAGGATAATAGGAAAGCCCAATGTGAATATTCTTGAAAATCCCAAGTTTAATGGAAATTTCAATTGGAATGGTTGCAGAAATATTTCTCATATTACCTTTGGACAAAAATTCGTGCACCAAAATAGGTGTTTGAAATGGATGCATCGATTTATGAGAAAAAAATCTTCAAGACACGAAGGAATCTCACTAAGACTTGGAATAAACGAGAATTGTTGATGGGCATCATTCCAAGGAGTTTCTTCAAGAGACATAACCTCAAGAATACTTTCTTCGGTGGGGAATATCTTGTTCAAGGGATCTAGATAATCCTAAGAGCCAAGCCAAGGATATTTTGAATACATATCTAGGTGTATACTAAGAATAATATGACTTTCTGAAGCGACCGTTGAAGCCAAGACAACTTCTTGATAGGCTTGCTTGAAGGGTCATAGCGGCATAGAATCACTAAAAGAATTAACCTAATCCGGAGTAGGGATGTTCCACAGATCATTGTAGATAGAGATCATGTTGACCAAGGTGACATGCGGAGCTGGGAGAGAAAAAGTTCCCATTAAAGAAGAATATTTGAAAAGACCTACCCCCATGCTCTCATATGGAATATTGATATTTCCCACATATGTAACATTTCCATTCGAAGCACCAAAAGAGAGAAAGGACAATTGATCAATGGTGACAATTTCCCTTCATGAGGAAAACAAAGCACCTAGAACATAGAGGAAGCCACAAAAAACATGGCATGGGTCCAAATTCACCCAATTAGAAGTTTGTAACTCAGATTCGCATCTACAACTTCTACTTCTAAATCAACAGTCTTCCCTTCCATGGCATGGGTCCAACTTCACCCAAGTAGAAGGTTGTAATTCAGATTCACATCTACAACTTCTACTTCTAAATCGACAGTCTTCCCTGCCAAGGTCATGGAAAAACTTGTGAGAATACCATAAGGACGAGAGCCTCTACCATCAGAGGCTTCTAAGGTGTTCGGGAACTAGTTGAGAAGTGGAGAGCCAATGGCTTCGCAACATGAAACAGACATGATGAAGGTGGAAGCACCTTCATTAATGATAGTCTGATGAATCGTCCTTCCTTTTATAATGACTTGAATAAAAAATTCAATTTGATGAGGAAGATGAGGAACATGGTTTTCTAGATCGAAAGTGATCAAGTTCGAATCGGTAGGATCGACGACTCCTATAGTAGAAAATAGTGAATTCCGCTGCATTGTACAAGTTTGGATAACTTCCAAGGCAGACATCACCAAGGGCGCTTGAGCTAAATCTTCGAAAATAATGTAATTTTGAGCGGCTCTAGCATTCAGATTATAGGATGAATTTTGAAGCACACCTTTGGGAGGTGGTCAAATGATGGATTCATTATTATGCCTTTCAATATGAAGAGGACCGTGATTGGGTGGAGAGGAAGTAGAAGGTGTATCAGTGACTTCCTTTTCAGCCATCTTGTTTTGAGGAGTTTGATAATCTTTCGACTGGGTGGCAACAGAGTTAGGAAGTGTACCCATCATGTAAAACTGAGAACCTAAGAGGCAGAAGATTGTGCTTGGTCTACCAAGTGAGTCTTCTATGATGGAAATGACTCTTTCAATACAACCAGGTTCCATTTCAATAAATGACTAACTTCCGCACGACGGGGACAATCCTTGGTGTAATGATCTTCCTCACAAATGAGGTAAGATTATTTCAGCTTACATTTTGAGGCATCATCAGTAGATGGCTTAGGAGGATCTTATTTCGGGGTATCAGATTTTTCTTTACATTTACACTTTTTCTTACCTTTCGAGGCTTTTTCTGTCACGGTAGACTCGATGACATTAACCTCAAAGCTTTTACCAGGATTCATTGGGGTTTTCGGAGAAGGATTAGAACTAATATTCGAAGCAGATTTTTGTTTCAAAGAAACTTTAGTGGAATTTTGAGATACTGATCTAATGATACCATCAACAGGTGGCACATCTAGAGGCTTTGAAGATGTTATATCCAAAGATGGCCTTGGAGCATCAGGAAAAATTTCATATAGCATGCCAGATTGGGAATAAACCAAATCCAAATACTGGGCATGGGCAATGGCATGATCCTTAGTAACACAACCATCCATTGCTATATTTGTAGTGATTTGTTTGTGAATGACTTGGTGAACCATTCAGTTAACAAATCATCATGGATTTCAAACTTTATGAGGTGACGCCGACGTGTCGATTCATGGATGTGATCGGAGATATGGGTCGCAGTATCCTCTTTCAGAGATGTGAAAAAGTGGGTACTAGTTTCATAATGAACTGGTAACTGGAAGTGGGTGAGGAAGGCCATGGCCAAAGAGTTGAAGTCTGCATAGGTACCTCGAGGAAACTCGATGTACCACTTTGCAGCAACACCTGTTAAGGTTCGCTGAAAGAGGTGGAGATGAACAAAATCGTCGACGTAGGAATTGGAAGAACACCATAGGTGATATGTCATCACATGGGCCTGGGGGCCTTCTTTAGCTTTTCTTTTGAATTTAGGGAAATTTCTTAGAATCTTAGTGGGAACTAGAGGATAATAAGGCGAATGAAGTATCATATCATTAGTAATCCTAAAGGCATCGGGTAGTTCCAACGTCACTAAAAACATTAATTGCAGATTAAAAGGAATGTAAGGCCTTCGATAGGGCCCAGACTGCGGGTTCAAACCTTGTTGGTAAGAGTTATACCCCCAAAGTGGAGTATTTTGACCATAAGGGGCTTGTTTTTACCCCCACTGTGGGATACCTTGACCATAAGTTGGATTCTACCCAGGGTAGGGTTGATATTGACTTTCCATAGGCTATTGATAACCATAAGGTGGATAAACATTGTGTGTAGAACATGGATTATACGATTGCCGCAACTATTGACCCTGGTAATAACATTGTTGGCCTTGTTTTTGCAAGGGTTGGCCTTGTGTCTGCAAGGTTTGACCTTGTTGATATAAAGGTTGAGCTTGCAGCTGCAAGGGCTAACCTTGTTGCTGCAATGGTTGACCTTGCTGATACAAGGGTTGGTTTGGTTGTTGGACAAACTATGTTTGTTGTTGCAAAGGCTTTTGAAACTACTACAAAGGCCTCGCGTGTTACTACAAAGGTTTCCCCTGCTACTGCAAAGGCCATGCGTGCTGCTGCAAAGATTGTTGAACAGTTCCTTGAGGAATTCCTTATTGGTACTGATAAGTTCCAATTGGGATTTGATCATATGCACCGGGAATAGGATTTTTTTTTTTAGGTTGCACATAAGGACAAACTTGTGGAATATAACGTGGATTTTGCAGTGCTTGTGAACCATATGGAACATAAGACTATTGGAGAGGTATCTGGACCATATAAGGTTATTGATACTGCACATTACTAGCTCCGGTTGGAATAGATGATTCAGCGGGATTAGGAATACCACTAATAGGTTGACTCACTCCAACCATGTGAGGTTGTGATCCACTCACATGGGTTCCACCTGAAACAAGAGGGATGTTTGGATTTCCCCCCATGATAGGAATGAAGCCATGGTACACTTTTTCCACTTGATGGGGGAATCTAGGAACTTACAGACATATAAAATGAAACTGTCGGTTGCATAGGAATGGAGGGTTGAAACGAAGGTAATGGTTGTGACAGAATAATCGGTTGCACTGGAATGGAAGGTTGAAAAAAAGGTAATGATTATGATAGAATTGTAGGTTGAATCGAAAATGAAGTAACAACAATTTGTACAGGGATCTGAGAGGTCACATTAGGAATAAACAGACCAAAAGTAGGCATAGAATTTGATGACAAAATTAGATTTCAGTATAATGAAGAAGCACAGGGAGTTCCTGAAACTATATGAGCCAAGGTTGTATAACCATGTGGAAGCATAGGCCCACTGTTTTCAAGAGGTGGTTGAGATAGAACTCTTCCTACATAAGGAAAGCCTTTCGGAGGAAATTTATATTTGAAATGATTGTCAACACTAGGAGTGTGAGTAGCAGAGACTTATGGAGGACCTCAAGGAGAGGTTGGAATCTCACCTTCTAAAGCCATAGGTGGAAACAGTTGGTGAGGAGGAATCTGAGATGGATGAGGAGATAACTCCAAAGGAACACTAGGTTGATCATATGGACTATAAGGATTTTGAAGACATATCAGAAACGGATCGAATGACATATTTAGATGGTATAAAATAAATCTTTGTTGACTCTCAACGGTTTTTGGATCAGACTCCTGATGCGAAGATGAGTCTCAAGGTGGAGGATGAGAAGCAAGAGGTTGGATACTTGGGACAATTTCAAGTTCAAATACTTGAGCTTCAAGTGACTGTGAAAGTTCAGGATGAACTCCTTGTGAAGACCCTTCAGTATGAGACGGTTGATGGGCCTCTAAATTAGGCATAAATTAAGGCCCATGCATCTAAATTAAACATAAATTAAGGCCTATGACCATCCTTTAGCACATTAAACCTCTCTTTTTGCATTAGGTAATGTATTTTTAACTTTAATATCTTCATTAGGAAGGTTTATGAATAATTTCATATTTGTGCCTAATATTATTTATTGTTGTGGAATATTATGAGAATATTGGGCAAATTATGAAGATTTGGAGGAGATAATTTAGGGACTTGCTCTCTACTACAGGAGGATCAATATTAAATAACAAATCAACAAGATATTATGAAATTATGGCATAGATTGTGGAACTCCAATGATTACGAAAATCTAGGAATGTGTTCCCTACCATTTAATGCAGAGCCATATCCACTAATAAATGGATTTTGGTCGGGAAAGCCTCCTCCTTTCATGGGGAATGATTCCTAATCATTTTGCATAAGTACCAAGTCGAATTTTCCTCTAGGGGGGGATTTTTATTAGTCTTCTTGTGGAGAGAACTCGTATTTTTGCAGCTTCATTGTATTTTCTTGCAGGGATGTAATTGTATTGATGAAAATAATGAAGATTGGTGTCATGTTCATCTTCTAAATCTTATTCTCCTCCATAGGTCTCTTAGCTTCCCTAGTCTTGGCCATCCCATGAGACTCATAGCCCTTTTGTATCATTTTCTTTCCTTCTTTTCACTTCTTATTGACATGCATCTCTTGTTTTTGTTTCTTTCTATTTCTGCATTTAGTATTAATGATTTATTTTTGTAGGATTGGGTTAAATGGTTGATGCAAGTTATTTTGCAAGATCAAAAGCATCATTTCATCCTTGGAAAAGATTTTGAAGTTCATAGTAATCATTGAGATACTTGGATTAGTCTTCTTATTCCCAAATCTAGATTTTTGGAACTCCTTTTTAGCAAAGAACAATAAATTTATGCTATTTTTTAGAGTATGCTAACGAGCTTCAATCGAGTTGGTTCCACTTTCATTAGATCAAAAAAAAATTATATTTAATAAAAAAAATTACCGCATTGAATTTTCACTTGATTGGGTTAGGTATTTGATAGCTTTAATAGCTCACTAGTTCTCAAATTTATGGATTTTAGACTAGTAATTTTCCGTTATTTAATAAATCTTTTCCATGTATAGATGAATTTGTGGATAGATTCATAAAATAATGTGTGTTGTTTCATGAGCTTCTACATTACAGGGATACCTCATCTCACATCATCCACCCATGTCACCAAAATCCACTAAAGTCTCAATCCAAATTGTTGTTTTATAAGTCACAATTGCCATTTCCATTGAGCAAATCTACCCATATTGAAGCCCTTGCTTGATTTCTGGGTAGTGTCCACCACCTCCATGCCTTATTCTTCCATTATCCACCTTTCCCAAGCTCCATTCCACCTTCTAGACCACTTCCTAAGCTTTCGGCCTAATTTTTGTAATAAAACAAGGGATCCTGTAGACATCTTGTAGGAACTAGTACTTCCTGTAGACATCCTGTAGTGGCCTATTTTGAGCCTGAATTGAGAAAAATCATCAATAGAAGCCAGGATTAGGCCCCTACTTGCCCTCCAAGCCATTTTAAACATTGTACTCCTTTTCCTCCACACCCATCTCCCCTACCAAAGAACCAAGTGAGATTAGCCTTTATATTTTTCAAGCAAAAAGATAAAAAGGAAAAAGTTATTTTATATGTATTCATGCACACAATAGTTAGCACTCTTTAGATCAGATTCCATGCTCAGTTAGTTTAAATCATTACATGTGATAAATAGGGTTAAGTTAGGTTGCTTTTACATTTAGTTCATGATCTTCATGCAATTAGAATATGTTTCTTTCCTTCTACTTTATTTCTTGCAATAGGTTAGGGTTTCCATTTTATTTCATTTTTTGCAATTAGTTTAGGGTTTGATTTTAGTACATGCACTCCATTACATCATGACAAAAAGGGAAGGACACATTGTATGTTTCACATATAGTGTCGATACCTCTTAAGTTTGTATGAACTTCGGGTTGATAATTAAATTTCAGTAGCCTTGGGAGTTGCAACATTCTTGCTGCAATACCAAGGCTCATCACTTTTTGGTGCCGTTGCTGGGGAGGTGTCAAACTATACATTGTTTTCTTCCCTATTTGATTCATTTCTTTTTCATTTTTGCAAAAACAGAAAAAATATTTGCATTAGGATTATTTCATTTCAAAAATAGAAAAGTGAATTGCATTAGTGTTTTCATTCAATCATAAAAACAAAAAATTCTCCAACACCAACCCACCCCCCCATTTGATCATGTGGTGCAGTAAGAGCCACATCACCATTCACTTTTGGAGATAGAAAAAAGTGGAAAAGAATGGAGATGATGACAATCAGGAAAATCCTCTCAAATTTCCCATTCAAGATACCGATGGTAGTGTGCACATGAGGAACAACCCTCCATATTTTCTTCCAAAATTTCATGGTCTAAGGTCAAAGGATCTGGAAACATTTCTCTTTGAATTTGAAATTGTTTGTAGATCTTGTGGCTACTTATTAAAATCTCAAAAATTGAGATTGTTTCCAGCAACATTGAAGGATAGAGCTCTTAAATGGTTCATGAGTTTAGGGACTAATTCAATAAGATCATGGAATTATATGAAAAATATATTGTAGAAATTATCTACAAATCTTGCTCTTTGAGACTATGTGGAAAATATGATGTAGGTTAACCCGATAATGCAATATAAATCAAAGAATAATACTATAACCTACTTCTACTATCAATTTGCGAAAGCATAAAGATTGAGCTAAACAATATAGCCAAAAGAAGAAGAATCAATGCACAATACACATAAAAATACTTTGGGGAAAGCCTCAGCTAAAAACCCCACTATCGGTATTATCATATAAGGTGGAAATACATGAATTATACAAAGCCTTAGTTCTCATAGCTAGCCAGCTCTCAGTACAATCCTCACAGATGCTCAGAGGAAATATTGGCTTTTCACAAGCCTTCCTCTTTTCCCTCCAAGCTCCTATTTCCTTGTGCAGTTCCTCCTGGGTGATCCTCCTATTACCAAGTGGAAAACGCTTAACCAAGTGGAACACTGATCCTCCAAAACTGCACAATCCCCAAGGATCCTTGCCTTGACTACATGCATGGGTTTCCTTTATAAAAAAACACATGCAACTGATAGTACAATGTCCTTGACATTTAACTCAACTGGATCTTTCTCAGAATAGACATGCATGAGTTTCTGATGAGGGAATCTTCAGTTAACTAGAGTAGCACTAGTTGGATGCATGCATGCATCAACTAATTGTTAACTCACAGTTAGTTCCTCAAACAGTTTGGAACTAATTTAACTGGACTTAACTCAATAAACTGAGTGAACTAATTACAACTCACATATAACTCAATCTTATCTCCTTGATTTAAGGGATAACTCAATCTTATCTCCTTAATTTAAGGGGTAACTCTTGCATGACTTCATAAAGGCTTCTAACTTGAGTTTATCCAACTAATTAATTCAAAATGAATTAATTAATTATTTCCAAGTAGCTGTTAAGACTAAATTCAATTTTAATTCACGATTTAATTTAAGGACAAATTAAATTGGAATTTCTGGATTCTATTTTTATCATTTCTTATTGTTGTTTTCAACACTCCCTCTCAACAAGTAGTAGAATTGAAATCCAAGCGTGGGAAAGGCGGGTCCACTAATATGAGAAGAGGCAATTAGGGCCAAATCTCTGCAGCTCCTGATCACGGCTCTACAAGCCTGCCAACCATTCAAGAACGCGACAGATAGATCCCTCAGGGCCATTCTGAACTGATTGGACACATGCATAACACAGGGGGGTTCGACCCCCCGAAACTCCACGCCCTTCATATTCGGAAGCATACCCTCGGACACCTTCAATACTCCATCCAGCTCCAGATCAGCGGAACAAAGCAACGATTCAGCGCCCAAAGGATCTGCATCCGAAGGACAAACTCCAAGACAACGCCGTGAGCAAACTCAGTCCACATGCAAGCCCATATAAAAAAAAATACCCAAACTAATCATTGATGACCCTTGGATCGAGGAGTACAGGGACCATATGAGCAAGCAGGCCCTGATCTGTAGATTCATGGGGGTTAGACTTCAAGAAAAGGCCCTATGCAGGTGGATCAACCAAAAATGGAAACCTAAAGGGGACTACAATCTTCAGTTGGGATCGAGAGGATTTTTCACAGTAATTTTCGCTCACAAGGATGATAGAGACCACATATTCGAAGGCGGACCGTATTTCTACAACTCTGCAGGATTATACATAACTTACTGGAGGCCAAACTTTGCACCAGAGCTGGAGTATTTCAAGAAAGTTCCAGTATGGATCCGCCTGCACTCTCTACCTATGGATTACTAGAACAAACGCATCTTGGAGGCCATCGAAAACCAGCTGGGAGTCTTCATCAAAGCCTCAGATCTCACTATACAAGGTAAGTACACAACCTATGCTAGACTCTGTGTTTACATGGACATCTCAAGGCCCCTCCCAGATCATATGGAATTGATCCATAAAGAAGTGCAATGGAAGCAAACCATAGACTACGAAAATATCCCTTTCAGATGTCGCACATGCAGACAGCATGGCCATCTAAGTCACAACTGCACTGCAAATAAACCACAACCTCAGGCCCAACAGGAACAAGAGGCTACTCCAACTCCTGGCTTCACCACAGTCACAAGAAAGAGCAGAGGCAAGAAAGGAAAAAAGCCTACAAAACCCCCCACCAATACCAACGCTAACAATAAAGCCTCCACACAACAAAACAGCTTTGAAGTTCTGAGCAACCTTGATTCACCGGAGCACCCCAAAGTATCACAGGCCCCCACTGCTCAGGATCCACCATTATCCAATCAACCCATGAAGACGATCAATGCTCCAAGCAAAACCTCTGTCTCTTCTCAAGCCCAGGCACTGCAACAAAACCCAAATCTCGCTTCCAACCAGACTACTACCGGCCACACCTCAATGCAAACCCCACAATGCACTGAACCGCAACCAGATCAACCCTCCACTACAACCTCAAGCAATAATCTGGAGGAGATTTTGGGAGATCTTGATCTCTAAAAGGTCAATGAGCAATGGTCCAAACTGGGCGTGGATGCCATTCCCCAGGAACACTTGGAGAAGATAGAAATGGCATACCTACAGCTAGAATATATCAACCAAAATACAGCCAAAAGGAAATGGGGAAATAGCAACCAAATAGGTATTCAAGCCAACCTGGATCTGGATCAATACAAACCACAAGGAACAGGAAGAAAACAAGGACGCAAATCCACCAGACAACAAATACAAGAGCTAGGCAGATGTCTCATCAATGAAGGAAAAATCAGGGCCTTGGTCCTATCTGCTCCAAAGAAAGCTCAATGAAAATCACAACCTGGAACATCAGGGGGCTTAACGACACCAACAAAAGAAGAATCCTGAAAAATCGCATATTCTTGCAGCACCCAAACATTGTCCTTCTGCAAGAATCCAAATGCTCTCCCAAGGGCACAGAAACGCTCAAAAAACTCGTTTCCAACAGTCATCAATGTATAAGCATAGATGCCCTTGGGCAATCATGAGGGTTATTAACATTCTGGAACAAAAACAAATTCTTCTTGCAGAATGCTCTCTCCACCAAGAATTCATTATCGGTCATCCTCAACATGCCTGATTCAAGTCAATCGATATGTATCACCAATGTGTATGGGCCTCAAAGAATACAGGAAAAGCTGAAGATGCTGAAGGACCTAGACGAAGTCAGACAACACCATGGGGCAACTCACTAGATTGCAGGCGGAGACTACAATATGATCACCACTCTAGCGGAGAAAAAGGGAGGCTTACGAAAATTGGATAAGGACTCGGAGGCATTTAACACCTTTATTGCTGAATCTAGACTTACTGACATCCCTACAGTCAATGGTTTGCATACCTGGAATAATAAGGAAGGAGGAAACAGGCAGATAGCATCAAGGCTCGATCGGTTCCTCTTATCAGAATCCATTCTGCTGCAAAACATCGACATGGAGGCCAACCTTCTGCCTATAGGAGGCTCGGATCACTGGCTTGTGCAGATCCACTTCACCAATCTAGAAAAGCCCCACAACGGACCTTTCAGATTCGAGGCCTTTTGGATATAACACCCTACTTTCATGGAAAACATAAACAACTGGTGGACTCAAACCACCATAAGAAGCGACAACATCATGTATATCTTCCAGCAAAAGCTCAAAACCATCAAATCCAACCTCAAACGATGGAACAAAGACACCTTTGGAGACATCTTTCAAGCCAAAAAAGAACTTGAGGAAAAAAATGGCGCTACTACAACAAACAATGATCACAGAAGGGCATGATGAGGAAAGGAAAGCTCAAGAAACAAATCTACAAAGACAATGGGAAGAACGACTTAAGCAAGAAGAGATGTTGTGGAGACAGAAATCGAGGGTGCAATGGCTAAAGCAAGGAGAACGCAACACCAGTTTCTTCCATAAGTCCATTATCCAGCACGGAGCCTGCAATCGAATACTCTCTCTCAAAAAAGCTGATGACGATAAGGTGTTCTCTAGGGAGCACATTGGAGATGAACTCAAATCTTATTTCACCTCTCTTCTCAGCGAACCAAGTCTAAACAGAACCCAAGCCATCAATGTAATCATTGATGCCATTCCCAACCTTGTTACTCAGGAGCAAAACTCCCTCCTTCTAAAGGATTTTATGGAGCAGGAGATTGAAGAGACCATCTTCACCATGGCCACAAACAAGGTTCCCGGAACGGACATATTTACAATTGAATTTTTTAAAGCCTGCTGGTCCATCATTAAAGAAGACCTCCTCATCCTGGTAAGGAACTTTCACAGAACCAAAAAAGTGCTACCAGCCATCAATGCCACTTTCCTCACCTTAATTCCCAAATCTGGCCAGGCTGACTCCTCGGACAAGTTTCGCCCCATAGCCCTTTGCAATGTCCTATATAAAATCCTTTCCAAATTGATGGCTAACAGAATCAAACTTGTCCTCCCTTCAATTATTTCTCAGGAGCAAACTGGCTAAGTCGAAGGCAGGCAGATCACGGACAGCATTATCCTCACCCAGGAAGTGTTGCACTCTCTCAAAACAAACAAGACTCCAGGCATGCTTATCCAGCTTGACCTATCAAAGGCCTTTGACAGAATCAGCTGGCAATACATGAGAGCAATCCTCCAGGCTTTCAGATTCAGTCAGCAATGGATAAATTGGACAATGGAACTGGTCTCAGGCGCTTTCTTCTCCATCCTGCTGAATGGAGGACCCCTTCAACCCTTCACACCATCCAGAGGTATACGGCAAGGAGATCCCTTGTCTCCTTTTCTCTTCATCATAATGGCAGAAGGGTTGTGCAGATCTTTAACCAAGGCAAGAAGGCAGAATCAACTCAAAGGCATCAAACCGGCACACGAAGGACCCACAATAATGCATCAACAATTTGTAGACGATACAATGCTCATGGGCGCCCCCACAGTGCAGGAAGCTCGAACCATTAGCCAAGTGTTAAAGAATTTCTCAGAGGCCTCACGTATGGAAATTTATCTTACCAAATCAAAAATATTTTGTTTCAATACATCCATTCTCGTGCAAAGAAATCTCAGCAGAATTCTGCAGATCCCAAAGACCTCCCTTCCAACTAAATATCTGGCATACCACTTTCGGAATATGCCTACAAATCTGCCAACTGGGAAGCCCTCCTCAACAAAATGAAAGCTCGGCTAAGAAACTGGACATACCGAGCCTTAAACATGGCCAGCAGACTGATCTTAGTCAAATCAGTCCTGCAAACCATGCCAGCATATATGTTCTCAGCACTAGCAGCACCTAAGGCGGTGTACAAATCCATCCGAAGCATTCAGCGATCCTTCCTCTAGAATGGAGCCTCGAAGCAATCCAAATGGGCCCTCATCAAATGGACAGACATCTGCAAACCAAAAAGGGAGGGAGGTTTGGGCCTAAGAGATCCATAAATATTAAGCAAGGCCGTAGCAGCAAAAATCTAGTGGAGATGGTTAGAAAATCCTAGCTCCCTGTGGGGAACCTGGTGGAAAGCGAAATACACAACTCAAGTCAGGGACAGAGACCTCATTCGGTTGATTGGCACCAGGAAAGTATCCCCCATCTGGAACAAAGCCTGGGAGAATAGATATATCGTGCAACAACACAGCTTCTGGGAAGTGCACCAAGGAAAAACTGCCCTCTTTTGGGAAGATGCTTGGTAGCAGCTTCCAACCTTGGAACACCCAGACTGGAATATCTTAAAAGAGCTATGCAGGAGGCCGGAAAGGTTACGGTAGCAGACTACTGGTAACCTGCAAGCAAGGCCACCACCTGGAAAAAGTGGCTATCTAGAGAACAATGGCAAGCTCAAGCAGGCCTGATGAACGTAGACCAGCTTTTACAAGACCTGGACAAAAGAAGAATCCTTATTTCCAATAAAGAAGAATCCTTATTTCCAATAAAGAAGAATCCTTATTTCCAAGGAAGAAACCACAAAGGAACGTTCAACCTCAAAGAAGCATATCAGATCTTGGCGGCCTCTCTGGATCCGCAACCAGACCACAGTTGGCAAACCCTTTGGAGCAGAGGAACATGGCCAAAAATCACACTTTTCTCCTGGCTGGTCATGCACAACAAAGCACTCACATGGGACAATCTTCAAAAACAAGGCTTCATAGGCCCTTCACGATGCATAGTCTGTGAGGATGGCCCAGAAACTCTCAATCACATACTCAATGCCTGTCCAATGGCTTGCTCTCTGTGGGATGACATGGCTATGATCTTCAGACAATCTGACAGAAACAGAGACTCCATTCAACTCTCACTCAGCCAGTGGAGAACATCCATGTCCTCCAATCCCTTGGTCAACAGTGCCTGGAACTTAATATTGGGAGCAATAGCCTGGATCCTTTGGAAAGAACGAAACGCACGAGTCTTCAAAAACTCTGCACTGGCAGTAAGCAAGTTGATAGGAAAAGTGAGACAGTTCATCAAAGAAATGGTCAATGCCATGGGCGCTTTGTGGAAAGAGGGCAACACTTCCCTGAATGATGACAAAATCATTCAAATCATAAATATTCAAACCCAGATCAACCCTTGTTGAGGGGTTTTATCCCCTAGGGCTTTTGGGTGGAACCCTAGCAGACTGAAAGTTGTCTGAGCAAAGAAACATGCACATACACATCCATTATGCTAGCAAACGCTAATTCTAAGGTAAGAAGGACATACCTCAGGTCCTACATTCGGGTAGTTCCTCAAGGTTCCAAACCCTTCTTCACGTCCCTTTCGCTCCTTTGCCTTGCAAAAACCATAATTCGAAAGAATGCAGTAGTATATGGACAAAGATTTATACAAAAATCATATTTATGTTATACAAGAAAGGAGTTAGTTATAAACTTTTAGACATCCATTCATACATGAAATTCAAACATGAACATCATTAACATAAAGAAGAAGCATATCGGGAATCAAGACGTGTTTCTTTATTAGACAAATAGAAAGTACAACAAAGAGTAATATCACCTGAGCAACCTCTGCAGGCTCAAAGCTCAGCCTCCTTATGGATTTGTCCCGCCTCAAGCCTCTAGCATATCTCCTTCCAATACTCACTCCAAGATGTCATAACTAAGGGATGAACATCAAATCACAAGGAAACAAGGGTTTCCTGTACAAATGGGGGAAGTGCAGAAGGCACAAGGGTCTTCAGACCTGATCAGGGGAAATCTCAGTATAATAACCTTTCTCTCTCTTCTCTCCTCCCTTAGGCCTTCCCTTTGGTGTCTTTTTATACCAATTCCAAAGTAGTTTTTTAGTTAGGAATTGGTTGGGAATAGTTGAGGCCACGAGCACTAATAGGTGATCAGCAGGTAAAACCCACGATCTCCGCCCGAAAATAAGGAGTTTTATATTTTTTTAAGTGTTTTAATACATATACGCGAGTTGGGTATATATGAACCCGCGTATACACGCGTTTAGCTCAGGGAAATGTCGCGTATAGGGAATAAAATACTGTTTTTTAGATTTTAGACTAGGTTTGGAAGGAGGGCTTTCCCTAGGCCATGAGTGCAGCATCACAAACCATAATAGTTAGATTTGGAGCTATAACACTCATGTCTGGTTGTGGGCCACATGAAAGGTTCTTCCATTATCCTAAATATTTCATTTTTGATCTCCTATAATGCTTCATCAATACACTCAAATCCATCTTCAAAGCTAAAAGTTAGCAGAAAAATTTCCTTCAAAACATCCCACTCTATGGTTCTATGTCGCAGCTCTGTCTCTAGATACCAGTTCAGTGGAATAGTGTCCAAAGTGTGGCAGAATATGTGAACCCATTCCACTTACGGTTCTTCTCCCCATTATTTTGTCCATCGACCCAGATGTTCACACAGATCATCCTTTCCCATATATTTCTCTGTAATGCGGGTATTGACATATCCAAACTGCAGCTTCATCATCCGTTGATATTCCTTCTAGTCTACAAAATTGTTCTTATGTGTGACCCACCATCTGGGAGGCGTAGCTCTTAACGCGATGTCTAATGCCTGGAACCAATGTTCCTCTGGTACATCCCTTTCAAATTTATCCAGAAATAATTTGACATCTTCTAAACCATCATATACGGTAAGTTGCTTACCTCAGTGGATATACATTGGAGTGACTTGGCAAGCCTATTGCATCGTAGCATTGATACCTCATGAAATCAATTCTACCAATGTTCGATCTCCTCATCAGAATCTAAATTGCAGGAGTTCTCCATTTCCCAAGTAATCCACTCATCTACTGTAGAGTTGATCCAATCCTCATCCCGCGTAGTAATATTATAAATTTAATCAATATTGTCCTCTTCATAATAATCCTAGACTAGTTCAGTATATCATGCACCCTTGGCCGAATCCAGTGGAACAATAACCCTTGGTTCCTTTTTCTCGAATGTTATGTTGTACTTCTTGAGGTTGATGACTACATAAATATCAAATTCCCAATCAATTTCGAGTAGCATCAGGTATGGATTATTGTTATCCACTATTTCTATTACTTCAAAGTCAGCTATGGCGTGCGCGCCTTCTATATCCACAGTTACCCCATGTAGGTGCCCCATATGAATAATCTTTTGTTGATTTTCCATTCCCAACTAGAGCGGGGACCATTGTAGCATGGGTCTACCCATTCTCTCCCAGATTTATTTGTCAAAACATTTGCATCCAATCCTAAATTAAGGATCACCTGGTCCATCTCGAATTCTACGATCTGGGCAGTCAAGCTCATCTCATGGCCAATCCTTTTCTTACCTTTGTCTACTTTGTGTACTACGCACTAGTCAGGTAGGGGATTATTCTTGCCAATGTAGTTATCTATCATATCTTTCAGTTGCTCTACTACCTTTTTATCCCTTAGGAGCTTCATGTAGGTCTATTAAAATGATGCTAACAATGAATGGTTTGTCTCCCACACAGTACTAATGTGTTCAGGCTTCTTTGTGCACATACCCTAAGCCCTTGATCTGGAAGCCCCTGCATCCATGAAGCTCTTCTTCACCTCCATAAAAGTCTCCTTTGCCTTATTCAAATTGAATCCAACCTCTTTATCAGTAGCCTTGCATACCCACCCTTTTTCCTCTGGTTGTTTCCCTTTATCCTCCCTGGTAGCTATACTGCTTCGCATAACAATATTAACACTGGGTCCATATTCACGTGGTTCTAATCTCATCATCTGGATGTTATAATTAGGTTGGTGAGTCTATGTCTTCCTTTCTTGGATCTTTGCAATGAGCACGGGACAATATTCTATGACATGATCAACCTATCGACAATATTGACAAGAAGGGTGTGTTGGATTATGACAATCTCATGGAAAGTGACCTAGTTCTCCATAGTTGTAACAAATGATCTAGCCACGATCTCTTCCAGATCCTCCTCCTCCTCCTCTTCCTTTCCCCTAGAATCCTCCACACACTATAGATGTACCTTAATCTCATTGAGTACATGCCTCCATCTGCATTCTATATGTTGGGGTTATGCCCATTATTAATTCATAGCTCCGATAGTGGCACTCAACATGACCTACAAACTTACAAAAATTGCAAAAAAATTGTTGGGGAGTCTGCACAAACTTCTGTAGTAAATGAAAATTATTCATCATATGTTTTCCTATAACCTAGTAGATAGTGTACCAAGGCACTACCCCCATACTCATTCCAACAGTAATTCTAGCTTCACAGGGGCAAGACCTCCCCCAACTAGGTAATTTTGATACACTAGGTAATGATCCTTGTCATGACCATGGCCTTTGCATTTCAAACACCATACTTTTGCGCGAGCATCATTTTTTACTTCCTTTCCCTTTTTGAGACTCTGAAACTCCATATGTAGGCTAGCCAACTGTGATTGAATCATTTGTACTCCTAGAATCATATCCTGAGTAGGTGAGGCTTCCAAGTTCATAGCAATCTCCAATGCCTCAGCCTACATTCTGATCTCTTGTTGTGACAATGGAACTCTCAAATGATGTAACAGTGAATCAATATGCCAATCCTTGTGTTGGTCATCCATGATCTACATATTAGCCTATTGTAGTAGGCATTTCTATCTTTGATCGAAATCCCATGCAGACTCATTTACCTCCTACTTCATTTCTTTGACCTTGGTTGCCGACTAAGCTTGAGACTTAGGATTTTTAAACTCATTATTCAACACATCCTTCATATATTTCAGTGTCGTAGCTGGATGAGTTGAACTAAACTTAATATACCAACTTAGCGGCCTAATTTTTAATATTGTGACTAGTTGTGCTTTCTTCAGGTCATCGTCTATTATCTGCTATGATTTCCACAGTATCCACTACAAACTAGAATTTTTCAAGATCTTTTGTTCCCTGACCCTTGAATATGGCTACTTTAATATAATTTTCCATTTTGAACAGTGGAGGTGGAGGTGGAGGTGGAAGTGGAGGCATAGGTGTAGGTGTGTGAGGTAGAGGTGAAGGTGGAGGTGGAGTGGATGGATGTGGTATTGCTACAATACCTTGATTTACCATTGGTGGTGCACCTTGGGGTGTCTTTAGACTACTACTTTCTTTGTCACTATCAGACATTCTTAACAAAGGACTATATTTAGCACTTGAATCTAGACTTCTTCTGAATGGCTTTCCACATCAATTCAATAGCATTACCCGTTTCTCACACAAGAGCATCTTAATCCAACTTTTCAAGGACTTGAGATACTTACCTCTCGGTCCTTTGAAAAACTAGCATTCAACCTCATTGTAAATGAAGGATGTATTGATCGCAAACTTAGTAATGAATCCACCCAAAATGCTATCAATCCAATAATCGACAACCCTCGCGATCTTATTTTCAGAACCTTTAAAATGCTTTACCAATTATGGAGTCCACACAATAGTTTTATCAAGCCTCCACGTACCTTGAATGTCCACCAATTTGGCCAACCACTCATATAATTTTCACGAAAAAGAACAGAAAAAAATTCTGTGTTCATCTGTATATAGGTATCTATTCAACCACTCTTCCTTCGACAAGCGTGGATTCTAGTTTTCCTGGGCTCCAAATTCATGCAGCTTCTGATATATCCACTTCTCGATCTTCATCTTAGTTGGAACCATATATTAGACATCACAAATTCCTTAGACAGTTCCCGATCCTAGCAACAAAACCATTTGTTGGCTTGAGGGGGTCTGGACCCAGGTTCAGAGTTAGCTATGCTAACCAACAAAACCCTACACTACCACCCCTTTTGGCAACAACCCGCATCGTGCATGTTGCACTCTCACTCGAGGCGGTATTGGGGGATGCCAAAACCAGGTTTCTACATCCAAAGGACTATGCTATGTGGTTCTATTACTTCTAAGACTTTATTTTGACCTTCGCGAACCTAACCCTTGAAATGCAGAAATTGCGGTAACTTATAAATAATAGATCTAAACTCTTTGCTAAGTGTTTTAATCATTCATAACATCATGTGATTAACCAGATCTACCACTTTCACGCATATATTAAGCATGTATCATGATAAATTGCAATAAAAAGAGCAAATACATAGTAAATTCATAAGTAAACATAAACTCATAGATACATAGGTATTGCTCCAAAACAACCTTTATTATGCTAAGATCTTCAATTACAGACTCTTTCTACCTTGTGCACACAGATGCAAGGGCCTACATACTCAAATGCATACTTACGAAGGTCTCCGCACACTTAACTGCAGGAGCTTTCCCCTTCACCTAACTACATAAATAGACTTCTCTACCTTAGATCACTTGCTCATACATCATTTGATTCATATCTTTCATGACTCTCTATGACTCCTTTGTATATCATCATCTATTATAATACCATTGTCCACAAACCATGGGTGGGTCATAAAACAACTTAAATTCTAACAACTAAGGGGCTTTGACATTCTAAAGCCCCTTTGACTCCTAACAACCTCCTTGCTCCACTCCTCAAAATGCAGAGACTTTACAATAGTAACAAAAAAATGTTTACAAAATTGACCCCAGGGGACCCTGTCCCAACACTCTCTCTCTCTCTCTCTCTCTCTCTCTCTCTCTCTTGCTTTAAGCGCATTGTTGAGAATTGGAAACAAGAAATTCCAATTTAATTTTTCCTTGAATTAAAATTGAATTCTATTCCATAGAAACTTCTAAATAGTTAATTGAGTTTAATTAACTTAATTAACTTAGGAGTTTCGAGTAGGAGGTCTATCTGGAATCATGTAAGTGTGATCCCTAAGTTTTAGGGGTCCATGTTGATTTTATTGGAGTTGCAATTAGATAACTCAGTTTCACTGAGTTATAGATAGTTAAACTAGTTCTAATTATTTGTGTAACTAGTAGAGGATTAGTAGTGAAATGGTCTATTGGTGCATCCTCAAGTGCTACTCTGACTAACTTGAGATTCCCTCAAGAGAAACTCATGCATGTCGATTAATAGAAAGACCTAGTTGAGACTAGAGTGCAAGGACAGTGTGTTGGGTTGAGGGGGCTTGGACCCAGGTTCAGAATTAGTTGCACTAACCAGCAAAACCCTACACTACAGCCCCTTTCGGGAACAACCTGCTTAGGACAGGTTGCAGTCTCACCCAAGGTAGTATTGAGGGATTCTAGAACTGCTTTTTTGCATCTAGAAGGCTATGTGATAAAAATTAAAGAAATTTTCTACTAAACAAAGTTATGAACTTTGCCTCAAAGTCTAGTCATGCATAACATAACATATAACAGTAGATCTAGTTCTTCGTGGAGTAATTAAGACAATATTATAGATAAATGGAATTCAACTGAGCATAAATACAGAAAACACATAAGTATATAGTTCAGACATTGAATTGCTTCAACTATTCTTTATTAACCTAGATTTTCAATACATATACTTTCAGACCCTGCACACACAGCTGCATGGCCCGGTGCACTCAGATGGGGTCTTTCCAAGGTCTCCTCGCACACATCTACAGGAGCCTTCCCCTTCACCCAAATAAAAAAATATCTTACAATTACAAACTCAAAAATTTCTCATCCCCTCCAATCTGAATGCCTTAGATTTGCTAAGACATCCCTTTATATATGTTTTCCTATTACAATACCATGGTCTGCAAACCATGGGCAGAGCTCAAAATAATACAAAAACTAAGGGGATTTGACCTTTCTAAGACCCCTTGACTCCTAGTAACATGTCTGTTGCACACTTCGCTCCTCAAAATGCGGAGGATTTTACAAAACTTAGTCAAAATTGGACCTAGGGGACCCCATCCCAATAGGCCCCCAACATAAAGATGTGACTCATCATCGACTCACTCCACTGGTACACTCTGTGTCTTTTCTTTCAGGCTAATGAATGAAGACTTCACTGGGTGAAGCACCTTCGTGCATTGTGCTGCTTCATGTTGAACTTATTCGACCAACTTTTCTGTAGTCGATCCTTCTGCTGCTAAGTCGATTTTCTACTGCATTTGTTGTAGACTTTTGAGTGTGCCTTCCACAGTCTATGAGATAAGCCCTGCCTCTTCTTCCCATGACTGCATTCATGGAGTCATAATCTGCATCTTCTTCCACATCTCCTCGATCTATGCTTGCAGGGAGGTTACTTCTTTCAACTCAGTGAACTGTTGCATAGATTCTAAGATGCACATTGTTGCCATGATCTCATCATACTATAGTTGCTTATCTCGGATTACTACTTCAATATTTTTCACCTGTGGGTCCTCCTAGAGTGAGGCCCATAGTTCCAGTGCTTCTTTGAACAATTGGCTACATTCCTTGATTGCAGCATCAAGCTTTTCCCAATTTGTTCTGATGGAGGCCTCATGCTTCTCTCAGATATCTACTAGCATGGTGGATTGTAGATTGAATTCATATTATATCAAAATGAACCTTATCCACCTGCACCTTTGACCCTTGGAATATATATGCCATTTGCTACACTTTGTCTTTAGAAGTAGCCTAAGATTGAATTTGGAGCTCTGGAAGCTCACTGCATACTTTGGAAATGGCCTGCTCCAGTTGCTTCCTTTACGTAGCTGCCTCATCATGATATTGGAGAGATTTGTACTTTTCATCGCACATATGCTGACTAGTGATCTTCGCATCTTTGATCACCATGAGAGCTCATTTCTCTCAGACCTTAAGCTCATCTGCTACACCCTAGTGTAGTTCATGCAATGTGTTCAGAGGGAGTAATGCAAGGTTAATACTCATGTTCATAGGCGGCTGCGCACTCTCCCTATCTTCGGCATTATTCAGGTGTAAAGATCCATCAGGAAGGGGTGAAACATGGAGCTATGAATTGAGTACCGAATGCACACTACATGATCTTGTTGGTTCCACGCTCACTTGAGACCGACTCGCTTGAACCACGCTCACTTGAACCTTCAATTCTTTGAGGCACTCTTATACCTTCGTTAATATAGACTAGTACTGCTCTTTGATGTGCCCACAAATATCTTCCATCGTGGACCTAACAGTATCCCCAATCTCATCAAGGTCCCCCTCAGTCAGGACCATGGCCTCTAGGCTAGTGGACTTATCATATTTTTGTTTTTTACATGTGCCTCCCACACTTGTCTTCTGTCACTGTTTTAGAATAAATTTTGAATCGACATCCTCCAGGTCTACATAGGGGTCTTCACCACCCTGATCAGGTTCATCTATGTGTTGTTCTTCTTCTTGCTTGTGCTCTGGTTCCTGTGTGGTATTCTTGTATAGGTCGATGGTAACCTTCTTCTTTTCCTTTGGTGCATCTTTACTAGTCCCTGTTATTCCCTCTACAATGTCTATCGGAAGGAGCCAGTTAGTCTGCCACTGAAGGACTAGCTGGGCAATATCATCCTCTATGATAAAAAATAGCAACATCGTCCAATTCTTTTCCAAATCATGCCTCGTGTGGATATACACATGGTGGAAATCAGCCTTGAAGTCAGCAATGCACTGATATTCTATGAATAGACTTGGTGACAACCTTGGCTTCTAGTTGATCATCATTCGTAGGTCCATTTCGAACAACACCCAGAACATCTTATTTTTTATAATGCAGGAAAGATCCTTTGTTGCCCACATTGAGGAAAATTTAGCAGCCTCACATAACTCTAGATCCATAGTGGGGAATTGTGAATCATTTGGCATCCTCCAAGCTATCAGCACAATCAACAATAAGAGCCACACATATTAGAATGCTTTTCTATCATCCTGTGCTTTGCAGAAGTCATCTAGGAATTCTTGATATAAGTACTTTGCCTGATTGAATTGAACCCCCTTGCTTCATTGCACATCCAAGGATACCACTGGTGTCAGTGCTTGATCTGCATGACACTTCCTCATGATATTTCCTACCAAGATAGAGGTGGAAAATCCATAGCCTCATCATTGGTAGAGCTAACAGAGTAGCCCCAGGACTTCTTGATCAACCCAAAGTCACTCTTCATTTCATCTGCGAGATATTTCTCCTGTGATTTCCCCACAAAAGCATTTGCAGGGTTTGCGCCTTGATAGGGAAACGTTGTGATTCTCTAGATCAACATGTCATCAATTGGGATGGGCTCTCCTAGCCAGAGGCACCCATCATGGACCAACGCCAACAACTGGCGTACACAAATAGTGTTAATGATGCTTTGGCTAAAGTTCAGAATGTGCACCATGTTTAGCAATCATGCATGCTCAATATCAGTCACCCATTTCATTGGTTCAAGTCTTGTGAGGCCTGCCTCCTCATAGCACACCACCTTCAGAAACTTCCTGGGTTCTAGCTGTGGAAATTTATCACAGTCGCCCAAATCCAAATCTTCCATGCAGAGCTGGGGTACCCTTGCCAACAATTCAACTTCAATAGGCACTTCCTCCGGAAGCAATGTTGTGAATATCTTAAATTTCGCAGAGTTTGGATCCTTAGTTACTTTTGATGTAGGCTTCTGTGGTGGCATATATAGTGGCAACCGAGAAATTGGCTCCACTGCTTCTGCGTTGATATCCTCAAACCCTTCATTCATCTCTTCTTCATCCAAGTCCTTCAGCTCCAATGGGTGCTTATTTTTTATCCATTTTTCCCTTCTTTCTTTGCTCAATCGGAATTTTCCACGGTGATTGTCAAACCAGGGTCTACTGTGGCCTCGGTGACCTAGGTGTTGTAGCATGGACTGGAAGTGTTTTAGTCATGATGTTCCATAATCCTCTCTTCAAAAACTCTTGCTTAACTTCCTCCCAACTCGGGTAACCAGACATGTAGCAACACACTCGGCTCTTTAAGCGCAAAAACACACAGCAAATTCTCAAGAAGCGAAGTTTCCAAATATGGATAAGGGTGTAATATTTATAACCCATTTCAAATTGAAATTATTTGTTCCCCCTCAAACCTTCCTCATAAATGCAAATTTGGTGGCATAATTTCCTGGATTTGCGCCTTAAATACATTTCTCCCACTACTTTTAACGGCAGAATCGCTGTCAAATCAACCGTAGTTGCTCCAATGGTCACTTTTTGGGTACGCTACATAGGACCCCTCCTTATGACATGGCTACCTCTTCACAGCTTCCACCCGTGCCATCTTCCAAAACATCACACAACCCTCCTTCTTTGATAAAAAATTTCCTTGATGAATTAGTTTATAGTCCCGCGCTCTCTTTCAATTGCCAGAAGCACTAAGACTTTCTTGCCATCATGTAGTCCTTGCGTAGGGGAGGGATCATCCCTGTAAACCTTTAATCTGCTCCCATTAATCTTGCTAGGAAACACTTCCCCATTCAACTTCACGAGCTAAACTGCGCCACCATCCGGAATATCCTTAATGACATACGATCCTAGTCAATGCATCTGAAACTTTCCCAGAAATTTGGTAAACTTGTTTTCATACATCAAGACTAAATCTCCATTCTTAAAGGTACATTGCTTAATGTGATGATCATGCCACACCTCTTATCTAACTTCCTGCAACTGTTGGTGAAATCCAGTCAAAAATAAGTCCTCCTCTAATGCAAGTAGTTACACTAGGCATTCCTCCATGATGTTGTGATTTGCCATCTCGGTTAGTGTTATGATCTAGAGGTTGGGAACTATGTATTTCATCAGCATCACTGCTTCTTGTCCATAAACTAGTCAAATTGGTGTTTTCCCAGTCAATTTCTTACAGGTCATCCTATATGCCCATAGAACCATTGGTATGTGCACATACCAATCATTCCTATTAACATTTCAAACCTTTGTTAGGGCACTCTCCAAGATCTTGTTGAAAGCTTCGACAATGTCATTTGCCTGGGGGTGAGATGGTGTACTCTTCTGATGGCACATCTAGAAATTTTCTGTTAAAGCCGCAATTGTCTCATTTAGCAAGTGTGAACCACTATCACTCATCAGAATCTTTGGATCCAAACCTTGACAGAATAAACTCGAATATAAACTTCGTAGCAGTGTCTACACTGCAATCCTTCACAAATTGTGCCTTGGCCCACTTGGTTAAGTACTTTTTGCATGATAATATAATTTGCTCCCATCTTCTTCCCTAGTGGCTAAATAGGTCCAATGAATTTAATCACCCATTTATCAAATGCTTGTAGGGTGACTTGTGGATTTAACGGCAATTCATCCCTTCACGATGGTCTCCTAGTCTTTTGACACACATCATATGTACTGCAGTACTCAGAATATTTATATACCATAGTCCATAATAATCCTTCTTGCATAATCTTCTATGAAGTTGCCTTGCTAGCATAGTGTCCTCCAGTGACACCACCATGTGCTTTAGCTAGGATACTATGTCTTTCATATTCAGGCACATATCGATGTACAACTTCATCCGATCCCATCTTATATAAGTGTCCTGCAATCACAAAAAAATATGCATCCCTGACAACTAATTACTTCTTTTTTTGTGTCGTATAAACTTCAAGAGCTACGCAAGTAGATAAAAAATGAATAATGTCTTCAAAATTCTCATCTGCAACTTTGACAGCAAAGAGTTGTGCATCAGGCAAACCTTCATCAATATTTGTTGGCTCTCTGTCATTCTTGATCCGAGAGAGGTGATCAAGTCCAACATTCAATCTCCCACAATTAACTATCACTTCAAAATCATACTCCTGGAAAAGAAGAATCCATCTACAAATTTCCCCCCCAACACAGGGTTATTGACCAAGGACTTCAAAGCAAAATTCTCTGTGTACATTTTAAAGTACGCACCTAGCAGATAATGCCTAAATTTTTGTATTGCATAAACCATAACCAATCCTTCTTTCTCTATGGTTGAGTAGTTCTTCTTTGCCTTATATATTTTTCAACTGGCGAAGGCCATTAGGTGATCAATATTTCCTGCCCCTGGTTGAGTTAAGATAGTGCCCAACATTATACAAGACGCATCTACATGCACATGAAATTCCTTTTTCCAATCTGGGAATACTAGGATTGGTGTCATAGCCATATTTTCCTTCAAAATATCCAAGCTCTTCTGATAGACATCGTCCTAGCAAAACATAGCATCCTTCTTTAACAACTTCTCCATGGGCACAATGATTTGCGCATATGCCTTAATAAACTTCATATAGTACCCAGTATGATCCAAAGTCATGCGTAGTTGTTTTACTTTCCCAGGGGGCTCCAAATCGATAATGAAACAATCTTATCAGGGTCTACCATCAATCCATTCTTACAGACACCATGTCCCAAAATTATTCCATAAGGTACACAAAAAATGCATTTCTTCATATTCAAGGAATATGATACTTTCTACATGTATCCAATATCAAGTGAAAACTAGAGACATGCTTCTTGACTAGTCCAAACACTATCCAATCATCAAAGTAGACTATCAAAAACTTATGAATGAATTCCTTGAATGTTGCGACTACCACCCTTGAGAATATCGTAGGAGCATTTTTTAGTCTGAAAGGCATGACTGTATATTGGAAAGATCCCCATTCTATAGTGAAGCTAGACTTTCTTCTATCCTCGGGCACAATCTTAATTTGGTGATATCCTGAAAATCCATCTGTGAATGAATAAGCTTCCTTCCCACCGACATTTTCTAGAAATTCATCTGTAAAAGGTGTAGTAAATGGATCGTGTACACATGCATTTAACTTATGTAGATCCACGTAGACCCTGATATCACCCTTCATTTTCTTCTCCTGCACCACCATAGGACTGATCCATTCTGATTCTTCTACAAGCTCAATTATTCCTACCGCGAGCATCTTATCGATTTCTTCTCTTACCTTTTCATTGTATTTGGGATTCAACTGATATGGACACTTCTTAATCAACTTCACATTTGGTTTTAGATTTATCTTCATCATTCCTAAATCTCCTAATATCCCCTTCAAGTCAGAGAACTTAGTTGGAAATAAATCTTTATATTCGTGTAATAATTTAGGTACCTTATCCACTATGTCTTCATCCCAATAGTCGCCAATGTTCACGAATTTCAGTTCTTCTTCTGAGTCAATGTTTACCTATTTTTTGCACATCAATTGTGAGATATCAAGGATCTCTGCATCAGGTCCAGCAACTTCGCGTTGTCCCTCTGACTCAAGGATATTAATATTTCGTAGATTCTCATCGTCCTCTTCCATAGTAACATTGTAACATTCCAAATCATGATGTAGTTGTGTACTCCAATCAGGTTGTATCTAAGCGATAGGCTATACGGGTGTTCGAAATATTGTTGTTTTAATCTCCTGAAGCGCTTCATCAATGCATTCGAACCCATCTTCAAAATTGAATGTCATAAATAAACTTTCCTTCATTTCATCCCAATCAGTAGTCCTGTGTCGCAACTCCATCTCTAAATACCAGTTCCTTGGGATAACATCCATGGTATGAATAAAGATGTGCACCCACTCTAGTTAAGGTACCTCACCCTACGCCTTAGTCCATCAAGCCAGATGTTCATGTGGATCATCTTTTCCTGTGTACTTTTTAATGAGTCAAGTGTTTGCATAGATAAATCTTAGTAGCATCATTCTATGATATTCCTTCCAGTCAACAAAATTATCCTTGTGTGTACCCCACCATTTAGCAGGCGTAGCTCCCAATGCTAAATCTAAGGCTTGGAACCGATGCTCCTATGAAACGTCCCTTTCAAAATGGTCAAGAAACATATTGACATCATCCAAGCCATCATAATAAGGTAACTTACGTACCTTAGTAGATATACATGTAGTGACTTTGTAATCCGATTACATCGCAACGTAGAGACCTCATGCAACCGATTCTGCCAATTTTCTAACTCTTTGTCTGAATTTGATTGGCAGGAACTGTCCTTCTCCCAGCTGATCCTTCCATCCATAGTAGGATTGATCGAATATTCATTTCACGTAGTTAACTTATATATGTTCTCAATGTCTTCATCATCATAAAAATCGTGGTTTGGTTACGTGTATCGTGTACCTTCAGTTGGATCCAACGAGACAATTACTCGAAGCTCATTCTTTTCAAATACCATGCTTCACTTATTTAAATTAATGATTGCATTCATGTCAAAGGCCCAATCAATGTTGAGAAACATTGGGTATGGATTACTATCAACTACTATCTCAATAACTTCGAAATCTTCCATTACTCTTGCACCTTCAGTATCTAGAGTTACTTCATGCAAGTGACCCACTGTAATTATCTTTTGTTGATTCGCCATGTGCAACTAAACTGGTGACCACTGTAACTTAGGCTTCCCCATATGTTCCCAAGTTTTCTTGGCAATACGTTAGCGTCAAAGCCCAAGTCTAGGATTACCTGGTCCATTTCAAAATCACCAATCTGCGTTGTCAACCGCATCTCCCTACCAGTTCTCTTCTTACTTCGATTTGCGTTATTGACTATGATTTTTTCTGGTAATGACTTATCCTTTTTGGCATAGTTATCTATTAGCCCTTGCAGTCATTCAACTAGCTTATGATCCCATAGTGACTTCATGTGGGTCTCTAAAGACAATTTTAACATCGTGGGATCTGAATCCTGCGTTGCAGTAACTTCTTTGGTTTCTCTTTTCATGGGACTAGTGACATCTAATTCGTAGACCTAGAAGCACCTAATTCCGTAAAAAAATTTCTTACCTCCATGAACGTTTCTCTTTCTCTGTGTAAATCAAACCCAACATTCTTCTTACCGGATTTGCAAAACCATAGATTTGATGATGGTTGTTTTCCTTCGACCTTGTCCTCACTAGTGGTTATACCGCTTCCCATGACTATGTTGATACTAGGAGCATCTTTACATGGCTCAGATCTCATCATCTAAATATTTTACATTGGTTGTTTGTTCTTCTTCTTCTACATCTTCGCTATTGGTACCAATTAGTCTTCTATAACATGATCAAATTGCCGACAATATTGACAACAAGGGTGAGTTGGATTCTGACAGTCACACACAAAGTGTCCTAGTTCGCCACTGTTGAATCAAATGATCTGGCCCCAACCTTTTCTAGCTCCTCCTCCTTTTCCTCTTCCCCATCCTTGGAATACTCCACAAGTCATAGGTGATCCTTGATTGTTCTGCATGTAGTTTTCAGCCTGCATTCTATAAAATAGAGTCTTGTCCACCACCAATTCATAGCTTCGACAATTCCTTTCATCATGACCAAGTAATTTACAAAATTTACAAAAGATTTTATTTGGAGACTGTTAAAACTTTTGTAATAGATGAAAATTATCTATCGAATCTTGTCCTGACACTTGGCAGATGCTACACCAAGCACTTGCACCATTGCTTGATCTAGCTGTTAAGAGATGGAAAAGGTATGCATTTTCCATTTATTTCTTTATCTTTTCCTTTGAATCATAACTCCTTTACATTCTAAAATGGTAATATGTTAAAGAATTATGGTAGAATTAAGGAGATTTGTGATTGATACAAAATAACTGATTATTGTCTTTTTCTATACAAAAAATGAAGGAAATGGAAAACCATTATTCAGGAGGAAAAGACAAAGCAGAAGCAACTGTTTTCCCTTCCCTAAGAAGTCGTATCTAGACAAGGAGATCAAGATCGGAGCGCATAATCCAGGAGAAGAAAGGGAAAGCGCGGCATCAGTGCAAGAAGACAAAACGATAAACTGGAAACCAAAGATAGAGCGAATCCCTCAGGATCCTTTGATCCTGAGGGATCACTGCTTCAGAACTTATCTATATTCTTGATATATCTACCTGGCCATTATACAAAGGGACAGCGCTTGTAGCCCAGGGGGGCCTGTATTATCATTTTGTAAAACTTATTGTTGTGCTATTACTTTGATCATCGACTCTTGTTGGTTAAAACAAAGTACGATTGCTTGTAAACTTTTTATACATGATTAATACATAAATCAGTTTCCATTCCATTCCTTCCTACTGAATTAGCCCAGCAGTGCTTCACTAGCGGCTAAGGGCCCAACCCTGGTGGATCCACTTGCTATCTATACCATTATTTTACAGTTCCAGTCGTGTGATGGTTTGATTTACTTTTCATTTCCTTAAATCACATTGCTATACAGTTTCCTTTCTTTACAAGTTCTAATACTTTATGGAATCATTTTATTGCATAAGTTGTGATTGAATCACGTTGTTGTTCCCTTCCTATCATAATGAGATTATTGCCCTTTACCACTTATATCATTATTCATTTCAGTTATAAAGCCTCACAGTTCATTACAGATTGTTGTTCATTTGGCTTTGTTGTTCATTTCCACTAAGATAACGTTGCTGTTCATTTCCATTTAGCGTTGTTGTTCATTTCTATTAAGTTAGCATTGTTGTTCATTTCCATTTATCATTGCTATTCATTTCTATTAAGTTAGCATTGTTGTTCATTCATACTAGATAGTTGTTATTTCTTTCCTGCAAGTATTTGGTTTTTCTTTTAAGTATTTTGCAAAGACAATTTTTACTACATTTCTGTTAGCAGCATTAGTGATCTATCATTTCTAGTTAATTGCTTTAGTGTGGAGTGTAAGATCAACAATTGTAAGGGACATTGGCTATCACTATCTTAGTTCTTAGATTGTGGATCTTGTTTATATTTGATTTCATTTATATCAGTTGACAAAGGAAAGAGTTATCACTACTGCATCCTTAACTGATAAATTGTTGTAGTTTTCTAAGTGAATGATTTAAGTTCCAGAGCATTAAGTTTCTTTTGATTGCAATTAGATTTTATTTCAAGCATCTGTTTACTATTGTATTTAGCATTGTACTGAAAATTAGAAAACATTACTCCTGAAATAAATTGTCGCCTCAGACTGAGTACACTCTTGAAATAAAAAGTCATACCTATTTGATAATTAATGTAGGATAAATAGGAGTTCAAAAGACACCTTTTATACCTAAACACTAGTGAAAGATTCTGGCTTCAGAGGGTTAGAACCTCCTACAGCTATATAATCTCAGAATACAAGGAACTGATCTTTATCATGTCCTTCATCCTTGCACTTTGTGCACCAAAGTTTAGAATTTGTTTCTGATTTAACCTCGTTTCCCTTCTTCATATATTGCAACTCCATATGCAAGCTTGCTAACTGTGACTGGATCTATTGAAATCCTATATTTGTTCATGGATTAGAGAAGATTCAAGCTTCATCGCAATCTCCAGTTCTTCGGCCTGAGACCTAATCTTTTACTGAGATAACGGAAATCTTAAGTCGGGTAATAGTGTATCTTTGTACCACTCCTTATGTTGTTCATCTAAAATATAAAGATTAGCATGGCTCAGTAAACACATCAATCACTGATCTATACCCCATGAAGATGCATTCACCCTCTTCTTGATCTCCTTTATTTTGGTCACACACTGATATTGTGACTTTGGTTTCCTAAATTTTGCATTCAGCACATCCTTCATGTTATCTAATGATGCAACTAGATGATTTGTACTATATCTAATGTTCTAGGTAACTGATCTATCTTGTAGCATTGTAACCAGTTGTGCTTTCTTCATGTCATCATCATTGACCTACTATGCTTTCCACACAACTTCTGCGACAAAACAAAATTGATCGAGATCCTATGATCCCTGACCCCTAAATATAGGAATTTTCACTGTATTTTCCATACTGAATAGTAGAGGTGGAGGTGGAGGCGGAGGTGTAGGTGTATGAGGCAGAGGTGAAGGAAAAAGTGGAGTGGATGCATGTGGAATTCTAGAAGTATCCTGATCTATTGACTACACTGCACCTCTGGGCATACTAGGGCTACTTCCTTCATCTTCACTTTCAGACTCTCCCAATAAAGGACTGTATTCACTCTCGACGAATTTGTCTAGATCTACTCTAAATCGCTTCCCACCTGCGTACATCCAATCTGAGCTCCCTTAAGAATTAATGTCAAGCACAACCCATTTTTTGCACAACAACAATTTAATCCAGGTCTTTAGTGATTTCAGGTACTTACCTCTCAGACCTTTGAAGAATCATCATTTATCTTCTCTATAAGACACAAATGTATTGATTGAAAATTCAGTGATGAAACCACCCAAGGTATTATCAGTTCAGTAATCAATAGCTCTTGCAACCTTATAATCATATCCTTCACGATGTTTGACTAATTTTGGAGTCCACACAATATGATCGTTGTGCTTCCAAGTAGGTTCACTATCCGCTAATTTGGATAGCCATTTATGTAATTCTCAAGGGAACGTTGAAGACAAAACTTTGTGCACTTCTGTGTAGATATATTTTTGTAACCACTTTTATTTTAACAAATGTGGATTTTGATTCTCCAGAGTTGCAAACTCGTGCAACTTTTGATCTATCAACTTCCCGATTTCTTTCTTAGTTGGTATCCACTTAATCCACATCACACATTCCTCAGATATATCCCAGTCCTGATAATGGAACCATTCGTTTGCTTGAGGGGGCTTGGACCCAGGTTTTGAGTTAGCTGCCCTAACCAACAAAACCCTACACTACCGGCCCTTTCGGTAACTACCCGCTTAGCGCAGGTTGCAGTCTCACCTGAGGCAATATTGGGGGATCCTAGAACCATGTTTCTGCATCTAAAACGTTGTGTGATGTGGGAGTAAGGCATTTCTTCAGTTTCATGCCTGATCTGACCTTTGAGAACCCTTATCCTTGAAATCCCCAAAATTAGAGTGATTTTCAACTAAACAAAGTTAGGAACTTCGCCTCAGAGTCTAATCATGCATAAAATAACATATAACAATAGATCCAGTTCTTCGTAGAGTAATTAAGACAATATTATAGATAAATGGCATTCAACTTAACATAAATATAGAAAACACATAATTATACAGTGCAAACACATATTCGCTTCAACTATGATTTATTATTCCATATTTTCTTTACATACACTTTCAGACCCTACACACACAGCTGCAAAGGCCCATGCACTCAAATGCGGACTTCCCAAGGTCTCTACGCACACAGCTGCAAGAGTCTTCCCCTTCACCCGAATACAAAAATATCTTATAATTACAAAATAAAAAACATCTCATCCCCTCCAATCTGGCTACCTTAGACTTGCTAAGACATCCCTTTATATGCAGTTTCCTATTACAATGCCACGTCCGCAAACCATGGGCGGAGCTCAAAATAATAAAAAAATAAGGGGCTTTGACCTTCGTAATACCCCTTGACTTGTAGTAACCTACCTGCTTTGCTCCTTAAAATGTGAAGGATTATACAAAACTTAGTCAAAATTGGACCTAGGAGACCCCGTCCCAACACAGTGTACTATCAGTTGTAAAATGATCTGTGTTGTACATATCATGTATGCAATCAGAAGAGGACCTAATTTTATGGAGGAATTATTTCCCAATTAAATATGGGTTGATCCTCACAATAATTTCATAAGGAAATATGGGCTCAACAAGCAGTAGAAATTGGCTAAGTGTTGGTTAGTGCGGGTTTGTGAGGCATAGAGTTTATCATACTTGTGCGGAATTGTTCTTGTGAGAAAAAGATTTTCATAATCACTCGGATTTTTGATTAATGCAATAGATATTCGAGGTTTTGATTAGTGCCTTTCCCCAGAGAAACAATTGTGCTATGTGTCTTTGATTATCTTCCTCTTGTCGATTATTGTTTTCATTGACTCATGGTTTTCCTTGTTTAAAAAGTAGAGTAGATTATTATCTTGTGTTTTAGTACATTACATGAGCTATGAATCTACAGGAAAATATCAAAGTTGAAGATAATATATTGGAGGAGATTTCGAAGCTTTGAGTTTTGGGTTACAGGTGAAATTCAAATTTGCAATACATACTTCAGGATCAGTAGATGGCGTTCTATCGTTTGCGACTCAAGTATGCCTTGGAAGGAAGCTCAAATTATATATCCTAGAAGGAAAAAATGGAGGTTATGCTAAAGGATAATGCCTTGAAGGAATTCATTGATCAATACATTCCTAAGATAGTAGCATCGAATGCATAGAATTTGGCTGAATGGAAGAAGTGTGTGGCGAAGGCGAGGGAGATAATCCTTGAGGGAGTTTGAGACCACATTTTCTCGAGTGCCCATGGAAAGGAAACTCTATATGCTATGTGGAAAGCATTGATGGACCTATTCCAGAACAGCAATGACCATGGGAAGTTGGCACTAAAAGACAAACTTTGAAAAATCAAGATGGAGAAAGGTGAGATCATTCCAAAATACTTAACCAAGTTCACTCACTATCGTGATGAGCTTAGAGGTGTTGGAAATTTTTTTGTCGAGGATGATATGGTGAGCCTAGATCTCCTAGCCTTCCTAAGAGTTGGAATAGCTATCAGAACTCCATGAATGGAAGGGATAAGTTGCCAGATTGGGAATGACTATGGTCGGATTTGATGTAGGAAGAGATCCAAAGGAACACCAGAGATGGTTCCTCATCAAAGACTGTTGATGTGGAAAATTGTGTCTTAGTGAGTAAGGCAAGGAAAGGGAAAGGGAAGGCATCCCATTTCAAATCGGATGCTTGCCATGGAGTAAGAAGAAAGACATGATGAAAGTTAAGTTCTTTCATTGTCACGAGCTGGGCCATTTTTCTACAAATTGTCTACTCAAGAAGTCCAAGAAGAAGCCCTTAGGAGGAGCGACAGGTGAGGATTTAGCCTCTCAATTTGAATTGGACTTTACTCTCATTTCATGGATGGTATCATCAATGATGGTTAGTGTATGGTATCTTGACAGTGAAGCTTCATTCCACATGAGTGGTGACAAGAATTTGTTCAGTGACCTAGAGGAGAAAGATCTCCAGATGCATATCAAGATGGGTGACGACGAGAGGTATAGTGCTACTGTATTGGGCATGGTTACTTTTTATAGGGAAAAGGGTGCTCCTCTCACCTTCAGGGATGTTATATATGTCCCTTGAATGAATAAGAACTTAGTATTGGTTGCCATGATTGAGGATAGAGGCTATGATGTGATTTATTCGAAAGGAAAGGTGTTCCTTCGACACATAGCCAAAGGTCAAGTAAAGAAGATAGGGATTTGAGTTAAGAATCTCTATAAGCTAGAGGCATAGGATTATGCGTCTTTGAGCACAAAAGCAGAGAAGGTGCAAAGCCGAGACGTTAGCGAGTCGTGGCATAGGAAATTGGGCCACTTGCATCATGGGGCTTTGAAAATCATGTAGCAGATCTCTACAGGTCTTCCCAAAGGTACACTAGAGCAAGTTGATACATGCAAGGGGTGTACTTTGGGAAAATACACCAAGGCTTCCTTTCACGATAGAGACAATCGAGAAAAGGTGATTCTAGAGCGAGTCTATTTAGATGTGTATGGACCATTCTCGATAGCATCCATGGCCAAACACATGTATTATGTTATATTTGTTGACGAATTTTATCATAAATACTGGATATGTTTCATGCAAAAGAAGGATCAAACTTTCACAAAGTTTTGTGAATTTAAAGATTTGGTTGAGAAATAGTATGGAAAGAAGGTGAAATATTTGAGTGACAATGGTCATGAGTATGTCTCAAATGAATTTAAAAACTTCTATGCAGTAGAAGGGATTAAACAGGAGTTGATGACAACCTATAACCCATAGCAAAATTGGGTCAACGAGAGGAAGAACAGAAGAATTGTAGGGGCAGCACGAGTGATGTTGCATGATCATGGCCTACCACTACACTTGTGGGCTGAGGCATGAAACACAATGGTTTATTTTCATAATTTCAGCTCACATTGGATTCTTTGGATGAAGACACAAAGCAAGCTTATTTCAGTAAGAGGTCAGATGTTGGTCACTTTAGGATTTTTGGGTCATCGGTATTTTTTCATGTGACCAAAGATGCATGGAAGAAACTTCAGTCAACAATAGATTTTGGGATATTTGTGGGGTACACTGATACACCTCACAATTATTGGGTGTAGTTTCCAACCAGCAAGATGATAGTGGTTCGCAGGGATGTCAGATTCGATGAGGAGAAGCCCATGCAAGTTTCCCTTCAGAGCGAGCTTGAGATACATGCAGTTGAGGTGATTTTAGCTCCTAAGTTTGAGGAGCCTTAGATTGATGTGGAGAACCCACATGCATAGGATTAGGAAGTGGAGACATTCACTCAGGCAGAGTCTTCGAGAGAGGCTGATGGGTTATTTCATGATAAATGGGAGAATGTGGGAGCACCCACATCTTAGCATAGGGAGAGGAGATCACCTGAGAGGTACACTGGATACATGGCTCTTATGAGTGGATGTGTTGAGACAGAGCCATCTTCCTTTTAGGAGGCAGTGCAACAACTGGTTTGGTTTGATGCAATGGTGGAGGATTATGCCTCCATAGTTTGTAACAGTGTTTGTGATATGGTCCTAAGATTGGAGGACAAGTCACTGGTAAGCTTCCAATGGCTTTACATGGTAAATAAAGTTGCAGATGGTAGTGTGGAGAATCAAAAGGCCAAGTTTTTGGCCCATGTATCTTTACAGGTAGACGGGATTGACTATGATGAGACCTTTTCTCCTGTTGCAAGGTACTCATCGGTCAGATATATATTGGCACTATCAACATAGATGGGTGGGAAGATACATCAAATGGATGTAAATACAACCTTCCTTAATGGCACGATTGAGGAAGATTTGTACATAAAGCAACCTGAAGGTTTTGATACCTTGGATAGTGAGTTGCATGTGTGTCAGCTGAAGAGGGAATTGTATGAGCTAAATAAAGTACCGTGTGCTTAACACACCAGGATCGATGGATACTTCACCATGTTGGGCTTCACTAAGAGTGAAGTGGATGCAAACCTGTACGACATAGTGGTGGAAGGTAAATTGTTGATCATAGTTTTGTATGTTGACAATTTAATTCTAACAGGTGATGATCAGGTGATCAAGTCTTGCAAGGAGGACCTTGCAAGAGAGTTTGAGATGAAGGTCATGGGGCTCATGCATTAATTTTTTGGCATGGAAGTATGGCAGGGTGATGGGGAACTATTTGTGTCTCATGGAAAGTATGCCAACAAGATACTCCAGACATTCTTCATGGAGAGCTGCAAACCCATGGAGACTCCTCTAGCAAGTAACTAGAGGAAAGAGGATGCTAATTCATGGGAAGTAGTGGAAGCCACTATTTACAGGAAGCTTGTGGGTTCACTCATGTATTTGGTGAACACATGACCAAATATGTGCCATGCAGTTAACCAGCTTAGTCAAGAGATGGTTAGGCCTACCAAGTTTTATTGGAAGGTGACAAAGCATGTGTTAAGATACCTCAAGGACATTACTCATTATTGATTTTGGTATAGATAGACAGACGGAGTGAAGCTTTAAGGCTCCACTGATGCAGATTGGGTAGGGAGTCCATCTGATAGGATGAGCACATCATGAGGGATCTTTAGTATTAGGACAATAGCTGTTTCTTGGTACAACAAAAAGTAGCAATCGGTTGCACTCAGTTCAGCAGAGGAAGAGTACATAGTTGCAAGTCAAGCAGCATGTGAGGCCATTTGGATGAGGAAGATTCAGGTTGGTTTGTTTGATCAACAGATGGATCCAATAGTAATTTACTGCAATAACCATAGTTGTATTAAACCCTCTGAAAATCCATTTTTTCATGATCAATCCAAGCATATTAATATCTGATATCATCATCCCAAAGATTGTGTATTGAGGCGGATTATGTTGTTGGAGTACATTCCCATGGAGAAGCAAGATGTTGACATTTTAACAAAGGCATATTCAAGATGTAAATTCAAGTTTCATAGAGACAGGATCAGGGGTTGATAACCCCTTTCTTGTTGAGAGGGAGTGTTGAGAAATGGAAATAACAAATTCCAATTTAATTTTTCCTTGAATTAAACTGTGAATTAAAATTGAATTCTATTCTCATAGCAACTTGTAAATAGTTAATTAAGTTTAATTAGCTTAGTTAACTTAGGAAATTCTAGTTGTAAGTCTATTTGGAGTCATGTAAGTGTGATACCTAAGTTTTAGGGGTCAATATTGAGTTCATTAGAGTTGTAATTAGATAACTCAGTTTGACTGAGTTATAGACAGTTAAACTAGTTCTAACTATTTGTGGAACTACTATAGGATTAGTGGTGAGTTGGTGTACTGGTGCATCCTCAGGTGCTACTCCAGCCAATTGGAGATTCACTCAAGATAAAATCATGCATGTCGATTTAGAGAAAGACCCAGTTGAGACTAGAGTGCAGGGACAGTGTACTATCAGTTGTAGAATGATCTAACTTGTACAAATCATGCATGTAATCAGAAGAGGACCTAGTTTTGGACTACACAGTTATGGAGGAAGGATTTCCCAATTAAATATGGGTTTATCCTCATAGGAATTTGCAAGGAAATAAGGGCTCAATAGGCAGTGGAAGGACATTAAATATGCCTTCATGAAAAATAAATTCCCAGAAGACTTGGAAGACAGGGAAGCTTATATAAACATCAAAAGGTCCATAATGCACAGAGTTGCATGTAGATTCCTAGTCATGCCTTATCCACAAGCCATTGAATCGATCATGTTGCACATGGATAATACAAATTTGGTTCTTCATAGTGAACACAGGAATGAGATTACCACTTACCATCTGCATGATATACACTATTATTACAAGATGGTAAGGTCTAGGAAGTATGCGAACACTCAGTTTTATGCAACTTGGGATAATTTAAATACTAAGAAATTAATTAAATCTTGGTGCATAGATCCTACAAGATTCGTCGAGAGACCAAGTGAAATTTATCATAATAAATCTTTGAGAAATTCTATCAATATCTCATAGCAATGTTTTGTAGATTTTATGAACAACTTCATATACAGCAGGCTAAGACAGCCCTATAAACTAAGAAAGCTCTAGAATTTTACATGTCCACTTATCTATTGGATGGCATATGTTCCCATTACGAGTTCACTAAGATGAAATAGAACTAGACCCCATAGGAATAGTTACCTGTCTACTTTCATTTTATACTGTTATAAGAAGTTAGTTTTCAAGGATTTTATGATAAGCTCATTGAGCACTTATTTGCAGTGTTGTACACAATGATCTTTGAGACTTAACATCCTTTCATCACAGATTAAGTGAAGGAGGCACTCTATGAGATTTTTTATTGGTTTTCTTCATCACCAGGCACATGCATTAGATGTTTCAGGTGTCAAACAACCCCTGACCTTATGTCGAGGTGTGTGACCAATAAGGTGGTCTTGCAATTAAGGTATCATATCCATTGAATAAGGGATTGTCTACACAACTCCATAGGAGGAAAATGGCTCCTTAGCCCACTCTTCCTTTACTGATCAGACTTTATGAACTTAAGAGACTTTACGAGACTAATGCTGAAATTGAAGAACTCAACCACCTTCACTTTGGAACAATGAGCTTCCACATCTATGATCCTAGAAAAGTGTGGAGGTAACACTGTAACAAGATATTGTATACCTAACTGTATGGACCTATGACTGTACTAGAAGATAAAAAGATTAAGAATTTGTACAATTCTCTAAGAAAGAATCGACTAGAAGATGAGGCAGGTCCCTCACATGTTCCATAGGTACCCGATGTTCAAATCGAGAATATTCGACAGGAAGAAACTAATCAAGTGGACACCATAGCACCCAAGAAGAAGCTAAAACATGATCCACTAGAAGAGAGAACTAAAAAGTTCAAGGTTGATCCTATGAGAAAAGGTATGATTAAGGAAGAGCAACAGAGGAAATAGGGGGAGGAAGAGAATAGAAGGTTAGAAGAGGAGTGCAAAAGAGAGAAGGAGAACTTACAGAAATAAGAAGAAAAGAAACGGAAAGATGACCTATTGAAGCTAAGAGAAGAGGAGGAGAGGTGAAGAGTAGCGTAAGAGGAGCTACATAAGTGGTCACAAGAAGAAAAAATGAAGACAAATATAAGGAAGAAGTTGCACAGATAATGGAGGAAGAACAACTCGCCCATGAATTGGAAGTAGAGTTGGAGGAGGAGGATGCCATAGCCTCCTCTAATGGGTGGCCATCTCCCCTTTAGTAAAATGGAAATTGTTCCTCCACGAGACAACAGGTTCATGGATGTATCCAGCCTCACCTTCGACCAGATAAAGAAGAGGATTTTACAAGAAAGGTACTTTCCCAATGATCCTACCCAACCAGTTTCCATATCCAAAGAGAAGGTGAAACCATCTAACACTAGGATAAATCCCAGAGAAATCATCGCAACAAATGTGGCTTTTTTGACCGTAGCTCAAGATAACACAAAATATTTTATGAGTGAGGTTGCATGATTATGAAAAGATCTAGCTACCGCAAAACAACAGGTTGATCATCTTGTTGCAAAGAATAAATGGTTACCTTACGCTAGTATCAGGTCGACAAAGCTATGGGTAGCCATATCTGAATAACTGAAACCAATGGAAGACAAAATGAGGCAGTTGTAGAGTGAGATGATTCTCTTGCATGATATGGTGATATCCCTGGTTCAAATTTAGAAGAAATCTCAAGAGATCCTAAAGCTTCTTAAGGTGATAAGCATAATTATAGACTTGATACAAGATTGGGGCATCAAGTATCCTGGTGTTCCTGAAAAGTTGGTCAATAAGGATAGGATAGTTGTTGACCTGGATAGAGCACAATTAAGACTTCATACTCAAAACTATTCCCACCTTATTGAACAAGCCACCAACACCATTATTACTTATGTTCGAATACATAGTGGTTTAGAGTCCCTAACATGAAAACAAAAGGTACCTTCTATAGGTTCACTTGGAGAGATATAAGAAAGGATGTCATCATGCAAGAGATAAGGTATTTTCTTGAATGAATCAAGCAAGAAATAGATCAATAAGGCTTGGGAATGACCATTAATAATATTATACAATGTGCAATTGATCCAACTAAGTTTCACACGAAGTTATCATGGTTGTGGAATATCATACCGTCACTATCCAAATCCATATTATCAAATTCTTTATAAGTGAATATGTGATATGTTAAAAATCTTCCAATCAGCGTCAAAGTTATCAAAACAGAGTTTAGAGCATGGCACTCCTACATCAAAAATGAACTCTATGCCCTAGCTATTGATTTGCCTTTTTCTTCTTCATGAGAATCATTTTATCTTAACAGATTTTTGTCTTATATAGCCACCATTTTGATGTAACTTTTTCTTTTGTGAATAAATGTAATGTAAAATAACTCCAAGAGACACATGTGGAATATGAAAAGACATGTGTAGAATATGAAGAATTTCATAGAATCCCATAGGTTGTGGGAGTCAAATATTCATGAGGAAACTCAATGTTCATTATCATCTGTTATAAATAAGCCCTCATAAATTGAGAAAATGTCTTGGAGTTTTATAGATTTGGCCTTGGCTTCTCTAATGGTGCATAAGGGATAAGATCATTATTTTGGAGAAGAAAGTTTTAGCTTCATGTTCCACTATTAGAGCTAGTGTTTCATCAATGTGATAGTGTACTTGGATCTTTCATTAATTACCATAAGCTCTTGGAGCCACACTCTTTCATGCATGCATCATAAATATTGTAAGACCATTCCTTAGATATTTGTGATATATGTTTTGTTACGCATACTAAAGATAATAAACTATTTCGTTGCTTTATATATGAATCTCATTGAATGGATATTGTTATGTGTATCTTGTGAACTAATTTACAGGTTAATCAACGAATCCTCTCAATCGCTATCATGTGTCTCTTCTAGGATAGTACTAATACTTTTCAGTTAGAGGATCGTCTCTTATCACTCTTGCATGGAAGCTCCTTTTAAACCTTATGCTTAGTGTCACACAAACATTACATACTTTCCACCCCAAATCTATATATGATCTCTTGTACATTTTTTTTACAATTGAGGCAGTCCTTTAAAATCACTTGCAATGGTGGTCAAAACTTATATCTGAATGGGGCTCCTACACCAAAAGGTGTGAGGTCTAATTGGGACTTCATATCAGGGAGACCCCATGTATGTTGGAGGCTTCCAAGATCATCAACATCCTGGTATTAGAAGGAGGGCCATATGACAAGTTGAGCCCACAAGGTATATTTGAATCTCTTATCTTAAATGGATACATCCAAATCATAAACCCAAGGTATTTTTAAAAAGTTTTGTATATTATAATCCCCACGAAATTCTTACATGACTTGTCATATTTCAAGTTTGATGGAAAGGGTCCAACAATCGTCCTTGATTATGTGGTTGAATTCATTCAATTTTGTTTGGAAGTGGAGTTTATTATGAAGATATTATTTCTCAGTTCTTTACCTTCACTTTGGATGGTCATGCCAAGGTATGGCCATTCTTTCAAACAATTGGTTAGTGTGCTCTATCATGTGTTTGACAAGTATGGTTATCAAGATGTCTATAATAGAATTCATCAACTTAGAATAGAACCAAACAAATATTTAGAACAATTTGCCAATTGATTTCTTCACCTTTGTTATGAATTTCCTGATGAAGATGTGGATTGGGAATCTTTGGATGAGAAATTTTGGATCTTGGTTAGGATTTCAAGGAATTATTTTCAATTTGATCTGTCACAAGGTCCTTTCCAAGATGTACCCCAATATTCTGAGGAGGAATCTACAACTCCTTTCATCCCTTATCCTCGCCTTTTTGATGTACCTTGTGTTGTCCCTATTCAAATTTGGAAATATAAAAATGAATTCCACTAATCTGATTTACCAACCAATCCTAATGCTGAGGAGAAAATCAATGAGGAGCCACCTTTGTTTTCATCTCTTTCTCAGGATGATGATTCTTCTTGTTCCATTGAGCATTCATCTCATGATTTTAATAATAAACCTGTCGATCTTGAATCCTTTAATGTTGAATCCTTGGATAAACATTGTTATGATCTTCTTGTTGTTATGTATTCGAATGATTGTCCAAGGTTTATGGATGAATCTTTTCTTTCACAGGAGAACTTAGATTTGCATAGTTTTCAATCAGAATCAAATTTGGTTATTGATGATTTTATTTTAGGTATATCTATCCCCACTCAAGAAGATGACATGTCAATCACTGAAGCTTTTTTCCAATGTCTCGATCAATCATTCCATGAATCTCCTAACTTGGGTAACTCTGATTAGGTCCCTTTTGTTAGTGAAAGTAATGAGAGTTATCTGGATGAAGAATCAACCATGTGTTCAATGGGTGAGTTCACATATTTTGAAAATTATGAGTCTTGTCAGGAATTCATGGCATTTTAGTCTACATTGATGGTTATTTCAGGAATTCATTGCACTTCAGTCTACATTGATGGTTATGTCAGGACCTCACTACTTTGAAGAAACTTTTGAATTTGGTCAAGTTAAAATTTTCTCACGAAAGTTCACTCTTAGCATTTTTACATGGGATGTGGATTCATTCTTAGTGGATTTTCAGTGTTTTCATGTTGAGTTTTTTAACTCTCAAGATAAAATCTATGATCATATGCATAAACTCCAACTGACGTATCCTTCTTCACACGAATCTTTGATCTTGACCTTAGAAACAAAGCATGTGATTGATAATTGTCAAATTTTCTGATCTAACAACTCTCCTTCTTCATCCATCATAAATCTTGATCCACACACCAATACTAACCATTTCCAGTCTACATATGATTCATAGTATGATCTTAATCTTGCATTTGATGCTGATATTTTTATTATCACTTTGACTTTGCAAGGCTTTCAAGATGGTTTTTTTTATGCTCCTATTGAGAATTGGTTATAGAAGTCACACTTAATGATTTCAATGGCTCATAGTATGTATCTTCATGCATTCAATCAAGTTTTGTATGGCTATGAGTCGAAGAATTTTTGTTATGGTATCTTTTGTCAGATAAAGTAGTCATTTACCTTGCACCATTTTTATTTCACTTCGTACTTGTCTTTGTGTGCATATATTCTGGTTACTTATTTTACTTGTTGCATATTGTATTTTATTTCTTTTATTTTATGATATATTTCAACTTAAGGGTCAGGAGTAGCTTCTATGGCTGCATTGGAAAATCCATTTTACTTGGTCCTGATCCTCTACTTTTTATCTTAGGTTAGGTTACATTTAGTTAGTTTACATTGCATTGTTTTCTTTTCGTTTCCATATGCCATGCTTTTCTTGTCTCATTTTCCTTGTTCACATTTGTCTTTCAATAAGGTTGTGCATGGAAGTTGTTTTGTTGAGCTTTGAGATGATGTGACTAAACTTTGGGAAAGTCGAATTGTAGTAACGCGCAACCCTTGGCTAATATGTTACCTCTCTTATTTGATTAGGCCTTCATATATTTCAAAGTTGATGATTTATTAATGGAAAATATGATCCATCCCAATTGAAAAACCAAAAAAGAACCATCATACCCACATCTATTTAAGATATTTATTCCTAGTCTCAGTTTGTTAATTGAATGGTGCTCTTATTGTTGATTCAATCAAGTAGAGAAAGTCGAAAGGGTAAAAATAATAGAGACCAAATTGATATCATAGGTATACATAACCTTCTCTAAAGGGAAAAACTCTTATGCTCTCAATAAGTAAAGATCCCTTTTCCACCCTAAAAAAAATAATGAGTGCCTAAGAACATTTTAAACTTATAAAAGAAATAAAGGGTGAAAGAAGAGAAATGCTTCCTATATAGAAAGGTGACACAAGTAAATTTGTTGGGGTAATGACCAAGCTCGCTAACAATGAATCGATGCTTGTGTTCCTGTAGCGACTCTACTCGAGTACTGTTCAAGCTTACTGGCAACAGAGAAACACGAAAGATGAAAGTTAAGACTCTGATTATATTTAACTTGAAACTGATATATTATCCTCTCCTGGATCAAAAAAATTGTGATTTGGCAAGCTTTATAGTGTGTTTGATCAAGTAAGGGAGTAGAGGGAACTATATTTATAATCGGGTTGAATGGGGAAACTAAGGTAATCCACCGAGTGAATAAATACTTCCTGAAGGACTGAAACTATGTGTGTTAAAGTAATACCTAAATAGAGAAGTTGTAGTTCTTCTAGTGTTGTTGCTACGACAATGACCCTCTAAAAAAATTTCCTTAATCAATTTTGGAGCCTATGTTAAATATCATTTCGAGATATCTTGTGTTGTCTTGTTTTTTATTCATTTTTTTCAAGTTTCGATCATCCTTATGATATTCTTAAGTGTCGCTTTTCCTCCTAGGTCAAATTTTATTAAGTTTCATCTTCTTATCTTTAGAATCACTTGTGTCATCTTTTTATAGATAGGAAAATCATCAATTTTTCTTTGACTTGGTGTTATCTTTCTTCACTTGGCATGCATATCACAAAAAAACATAAAAGTGCATACTTTTCTCTTAGATAAATCCCACTTTCCAAAGATAGCAGTCACAAAAGCAATTGTTGGAGGAAACTACACCCTCCCAAGCATGAGGGCACTTGAAATCTTTAATGGAGCATAATTCCTTCACTTAATTGAGAGCACACTCAGTCCACAAGGAGAGCACACTCCTTGTCATCAGTGATTGTGCCCTTCTAATCCTTAACCCCAGTTCACTCCTTGACATTAGTGACTATGCCTTCTTGTTTCTCTTGCATGTGCCCTTATTGTTTGCATGTTGATCGCACTCCTACAAAATAGGAGGCCACTCCACTTCTTGTAACTTACTCACTCATCAATCAACAAGTGGTGATCATGCATGAACCTGATTTGCAAGTAGATTTTATTTAAAAACAAGCCTAACTCATTACTCATTGTCACAATCATTGTTAAGTTTTGGGTTGAGCACATTCTCTTATTATAAGGAGTTTTGCTTCAATATTGATCTCAAGTGTGTTGATTCTCAGTAAGTTTTTCACAATGTTGTTTTTTATTTATTTTGTTGTTTTTAGTGGTGCTTGTACTTTCCTTAGTGACATTTCACTTTCTTTTCACTTATTAAGTGTTCTTTTCATCTATACTTCCTGTACAAATGGTGCTTCTTATGGTTCTTCTCATTCTATGACCTTTCACTTTCCAGTCATGATTGTGACAAAAATTATAAAATCTTGCAGCCCTTATTTTTCATTAATGTTGTATTTAACACTTGTTGTTGGCCTTCACTTAGTTATTTTGAGCCCAACTTTGATCACAGTGCACTTCTGGAAAAAAAGGGACCCCCTGTCTTTGAAAACTATGCCCAACAAGCAAGAAGTCTCTCTCTTGAGCATACATCACACCAACAAGCAAAAGTTTACATCCTTGTCGACTTTCACTATGCCTTGCGTCATCACTGGCTCTTCTAGATTCCACAACACACTATTAAGCAATAAAGTGCCCACTCCTTGTCCCTTGTGACTGCACCCTATGCCTAAGCATACTCTTTCTCTCTCTTTGAGAACATAACACACTCCAAAGCCTCAATCAAGCCTTATTTGTCCATTGTTGTCTTGACATGTGCCCTCTTCTTTTCCATGGCATAGTGCTCCCTTCCATTGGCTATTTAAGTCACCTTTTCTCATTATGATAGTATTATTCTCCCAGTTTTCTCATTTATGCCCTTAAGAACTATATTTTAAATCATTTTCATGTTATATTTAGGGAATCTATTGAAACTATTTTTTATTCACCATGAGTAAATTTCCACTTGTAGGTGCTACAGATACATCATACATCACTCTCTCGTCATATTTCGAGACAATGCCTCCTACCACCCTTCAAGCTACATGAAAAGAAATGTCAAAATCTAGTACTATGGAAGCAATGGAAATCAACAAGCCAATAGTCCCTATTCTTTAATATACACAATGCTTCATAGAGAAATCCTCAAAATTCTCAAGGAAGGACAAAAAATATGCCTTCATGCAAAAGTAATTCCCAGAAGACTTGGAAGATATGGAATTTTCTATAAACATCAAAAGGCCTAGAATGCATAGACTTGCATGCAAATTCCTAGCCATGCCTTGTGTAGAAGCCATCAAATGGATCTTGTATCACATGGATAACACAAATTTGGTCTTTCACAGTAAAAGAAGGAATGATATTTCCACTTATCATCTACATGATATACATTCTTATTACAAGATGATAAGGCCTATGCAGCATGCAAACACTTGGTTTTATGCAACTTGTGGAAAATATAAATATTAAGGAAGTCATCAAATCCTAGTGCCAAGAGCCTCCAAGATTCCACCAGAAACCAAGTGCAATCTATCAGGATAAATCTTTGGGAAAGGTCTATCAATATCTCATAGAAATGTGTTGCAAATTGTACAAATGGAATAATGCAGAATACTTTGAGGAGAATTGGATTTTCTTACCCAACATGGTTGTCTCAAGAGTTAAAGTTTTCAACTAGGTAGATATCCTCTCCCATAAATTGTAGGTTTAGATACAACAGGTTAAGACAAACCTACAAGCTAAGAAAGCATAGAATTTTACATGTTCGCTTATCTATTGGACTATATCTGTTCCCGTTATGAGTTCATCAGGATGAAATGGAACTAGACCCCACATGAATAATTACCTATCTGATTTCATTATAGATTGTTATCAGAAGTTAGTTTTGAGGATTTTATGACAAACTCTTTGAGAACTTATTTACATTGTTGTACTTGATGATCTTTGGGACATAACCTCCTTGCATGAGAGATTAGGTGAAGGAGGAACTCTATGATATTTCTAATTGTTTTGCTTCACCATAGGGTACATACATCAGATGTTTTGAGTGTCAAACAACCCCTCACCTTATGCCAATGTATGCGACCTATAAGGTGGTCTTGCAGGAGGTATCTTATTAGTTGAATTATGGATTTTCTGAACAACTCCATAGGAGGAAAAAGGCTTCTTGGCCCACTCTTCTTTTACGAATCAAACTTTATGAGCTTAAGAGCCTTAAGGCAGTCAATGTTGAAATTAAAGAACTCAGCCGCCTTCACTTTGGAATGATGAGCTTCCATAGAAATGATCCTAGAAAAGTGTGTATCCAACACTATGAAAATATGTAGTATACCTGGCCATATGGACCTATAACCGTACTAGAAGATGAAAAGATTAAGAATTGGTACAATTCTCTGAGAAAGAATCAACCACAAGATAAGGCAAGTACCTCCCAGGTTCCACAGGTACCCGATGTTCAGATGGAGGAGATTCGATAGGAAGCAAATGCCCAAGTGGACACTATAGCACCCAGGAAGAAGCTAAAACATTATCCAGTGGCAGAGAGTAGTAGAAAGTTCAAGGTTTCTCATATGAGAAAAGGTGTGATTAAGGATGAGTGGCAGCGGAAACATAAGGAAGAAGAGAAGAGAAGGTTAGAAGAAATTCACAAAAGACAGAATGTGGGCTTATAGAAATAAGAAGAAGAAAAGAAGAAGAAATATGACTTGTTGAAATTGAGAGAAGAGGACGAGAGGAGAAGAGAAATATAAGAGGAGCTATAGAAGCTATCATAGGAAGAACAAATGACGAACATAAATAAGGAATAAGTTACACAGATAATGGAGGAAGAACATAGGGCCCATGAATTAGAAGCAGAGTTGGAGGAGGAGGATGTCATTGAAGTAATTACAAATGACCCAGAGACTCAACTAGAGCCTCCTCTCACTAGTGGCCATCTTCCATTTAGTGAAATGGGAATTCTTCCTCCACTAGACAACACAGTTATGGATGTATCTAGCCTCACCTTAGACTAGATGAAGAAGAGGATTGTACAATAATAGTGAAGATAATTTCCCAATGATCCTACACGTCCAATTTTTATATCCGTAGAAAATTTGATAGCATCTAACACTAGGATAAATCCTAGAGAAATCATAGCAGCAAATGTGGCTTTTGCGACAACAACTAAAGATAACACAGAATATCTTATGAGTGAGTTTGCATGATTATGAAAAGGTATAGTTGCAGAAAAACACCAGGTTGATCATCCTACTATAGAGAATAAATGGTGTCTTCCACTAGTATCAGCTCGATAGAGATACGGGTATCCATATCTGAATAATTGAAACTAATGGAAGACACCATGAGGTAGTTGTACAATGAGATGATTATCTTATATGAGATGGTGACACCCTTGGTTCAATTCAAGAGAAATATCAAGATATCCTGAAGCTTCTCAAGGTGACAAGCAGAGTTGTAGACTTGATACATGATTGGAGCATCAAAACTATGTTTTCCTTAGTGAAGACCCCAACGCCATTGCTACTTATGTTTGATTGTATAGTAGTTTAGAGTTCCTGGCACAAAAAAATAAAGTACCTTATGTGGGTTCACTTGGAGAGATAATAAGAAAGGATGTCATCATGCAGGAGATAAGGGATTCTTTTGAATGAATCAAGAAAAAAATAAATCAAGAAGGCTTGGAGATCACCAGTAATACTATTCTATAGTGTGCAATTGAGCCAACTAAAGTTGACATGAAGTTATCCTGGTTGTGGAATAGTATACATTCAAACTCCAAATCCATATTATCATAGGTTGTGGAGGTGTACATGTGATATGTTACATAGTTTCCAGTCAGAATCAAATTTGTCACAATAGAGCTCAGAGCATGGCACTCCTACATCACAAATGAACACCATTCCCAAGCTATTGATTTGTATTTTTCTTCTTCATGAGGAATATTTTGTCTTCTTAGAGTTGTGCCTTATATAGCCACCATTTTGATGTAATTTTTTCTTTTGTGAATAAATCTAATGTAAAAGAGTTCCAAGAGACACATGAATTATGAAAATACATGTAGAATATGAAGAGTTACATAGAAACCCATAGGTTGTGGGAGTCAAAGAGTGGTTAGCATTTGTTATAAATAAGCCCGCATAACTCAATAAAAAGGTTTGGAGTTTTAGAGATTTGGACTTGGCTTCTATAGTGGTGCATAAGGGAGAAGATCATTATTTTGGTGAAGCAAGTTGTAGCTTCATATTCCGCTATTGGAGCTAGTGTTTCATCAATGTAATAGCGTACTTGGATCTTTCATTAATTATCAGAATCTCTTGGAGCCACACTCTTTCATGCATGTACCATAAATATTGTAATATTATTCTTTAAATGTTTGCAGTATATGTTGTTCTTTTCATACTAAAGATAATGAACTATTTCATTTCTTTAGCTATGAATCTTGTTGAATGGGTGTTGTTATAGGTTTATATGATGGTTTTTATGTTATGAACTAATTTGCAGTTTAATCAACGAATCCTCTCAGTCGCTCCCGCATGTCTCTTCTAGGATAGTACTAATACTTGTTTATTAGAGGTTTATCTCTTATCACTCTTGCATGGAAGCTCCTTATACACCTTACATTTGGTGTCACACAAATCTTACATACTTGCCTCCCCAAAGTTATATATGATATCTTGTGTATGTTTTTTCATCCAAGGTATTCCTTTAAAATCACTTGCAATGGTGGGCGGCTGAACTTTATATCTGGATGGGGCTCCTGCACCAAAAGGTGTGACGTTGAATTGGGGATTCATATCGGGGATAGCCCATGTATGTTGGTCACATCCAACACTGTTAGCACCTTGTTAATGGGCCAGAATCATAGGAAGTATTTTCAAGACACAGTTTCAATAATTGGATCTTTGAGATGTTGCCTCTTGGAGCAACAATCATGACCACATGCAACCATTTGATTAGGGTTTCAGCATGAGAAAATAAGCATAAGCAAAGCTCTTCACTACATTAAATAATTTCAAGGAGCATGCAGAAAACAAGTCTTAAATGGAATGCCAATGAAAAATGCAAGGAAATGAATGCGGGATGAAATGATCTCATCAAGGAAAACGAGACAAGGCTAAATGCAATGTAATGGAAACATCAAGAAAATGCATATTGAGGAGATAGTCCTCAGTGAAAAATGAATGCATAATGAAATGAAGTGATAAAATCTATGTGTAAATTAGGAAGACAATGTTGTGTAATGTAATGACATGCAAGAAAAATTATCTAACAACACTAAAAGGGCCATGCAATGCTTACGTAGATAATTGGTAATTGCAATGCAATGAAGATTAATCTTGGAATATGAATGTGATATGAATGAATAATGTCATGAAGTAAACCAAACTACCTGCAATAAATAAAATACAATAAAATCATCTATAAACCCTAGAAAGTGTAAACCTGAAACCCTAACAAGCAAACCCTAATGACAAAACCCTAATTAGTCAAACCTAAAACCCTAACTAAACCAAAGAGGATATCGGGTCATGTAAAGTCAGAATTTCAATGTAGCCACCATAGTTGTTCCCAACCTGCACAAACAAAGGTTCCAACAATTAGATCCAATACAAAGTAATGTGAAAAAACAAAAATATTTACTTGTAAAACATGCACAAGAGAAAGAAAGTAATGTCTACTAGCAAGAAAATGTGTCAGAAAATATTATTCTATCCAAGTTACAAATCCTGATAAAAATAATGATAGAATTGAACACCCTGAATATCTCTCTATGATATGCATTTACTTTTACTTAACCCTAAATCAAGTGCAAAAGAGATGAGATGTCGGTTGCTTGCAAAGGAATTCGGCAGATAAGACTCTTCAAGCCAATCAACAATCCTATCATGATATTCAACATGACCAACCTGAAAAAATTTGAAAACCTAGCAAATATGGGCATCAACCTGGTGTAACTGTGATATGTGAAGAATCTAGCATGGAAACCCTAATTTGATTATGTTCAAGGATTTTGTCAAGGATGTGAGGACCAGACATAAATGTCAGCAAGAGCTAAAGTGCCTTACCATCCTAACAATCCTCTAAATTTTCAAATGGTATATCATTGAATATTATTGGTTTCTTAATATCAATAGATGAATGCACATGGTCATCATTAGTTGTGACATCAAAAACATAATTAACTATATCATTGGCTTGATTAAATGTTTGAATATTGATAAACTAGTTATTCAAAAGATGAGATTCTTCTGGTTTGCAAAATGGAGATGAATCAACCAGATGAATTTCATGGAAGGGATGAGTCATGTGAGTTCTTCCCTCAGATATGGTGGATTTTCAATCAGAAGAAAGATTATCAATATTCTTATTATTTTCCTCTTCCAAATATAAGATAGCACCAACTTGTGATTAATCACAATCTGCACCAGCTAGGTGAGAATTTGTGGTTGGTGTACTTCATTCAGAAAACAAATTAGAGTATAAGTAGGAGTGTATAGCGACTAATGAAAGATGAAAATATTCTCTTGAAGAAGCATGACTCGAATTATAATTTTCCAAAATTGAGCTTTCATCTAGCGAGATGGTGTTGCAAAGAGAATCTTGTAAGGAAATCCTAATATGACCTAGTTTAGCGATCTCATCAAGATCTTGAGAAACTGACATAACCATCAATAGAAGTTGAAGTGTCTCAACTTCTTGACAAGCCCCTAAAATCTCAAAAGGTGGATCATCGAACTTTTCTTGTTGTGTGAGGTCAACAAGTGCATATGAACAGTGATCATTAGAGGTATTGTCGAATACCTTGTCAATAAGATGACAATTGTTAAAACCACTAATTTAATCAAATTCGGCATCTAACACATCAGACTTTTCAAGGGTTAAGAATAAGGATGGATCAACTGGAGGACTTTCTTCAATGGCTATAGATGCAAAATCTCCCTTTTCACCTGTCAAAGACTACACATTAAAAAAACTGTGATCAAGGGATTCAATCTTTTCATCTTTTGAGTGTGAGACATCAACATCATGTACCTAATTGCAATCAAAATAGATAGGATAAATATATCAATAATTTGGAAAAATCGATGGTATAGCAAACTCATCAAATAATCAAGGAACCATGTGTGACATGTTAAGGATAAAGCAAGATGAAATGAGTGAGGTGAAGAAACATTAATTCCAAAAATGAAATCCTACGCATTAGTATCAGCCTGAGGGATCAAGGGATAAACATGCATGTTATGGTCTAGGGAATTAGTTGTACATCTGTTATAACCCAATACAAAGCCTTGGCCATGATAGGGATTGAAAAGCTAAGAGCACATCATGGGAATATGAATGACAAATATGATCAGCTTTAGAATCATCAACATCAATATCAACAGATAGCTTACCAATGTGATTATCATATTATTCTTTCTCCGCTTCAACATAGTTTATTTGAGCTTATAAACTAGAATAACTATGGTCCCTTTTAGGTAAAGTTTCCTTATTACCTACTTCATCAACATCATATATCTGCATATTTGGACAAGAATCAATTTCCTTTTTCAACGAAGATGATGGAGGATAAGGGAAATCAGGAGGAACTATTTCCTCCTCTATAATGTGAGGTTTTCTTTGACTGACACCTAAAGAAAACATAGGCATGATGAAATCAGGGAGCATAATAATAGAATGTTCTAATAATTTATTGTTAACACTCAATTTGGCTTTAGAGACCCTCTCAAAAAGGCCAACTAGATGAGGAAACCCTCTCGTATCTTTCTCAGGAATTTTATAGCACATATTGAAAATTCTATCGGAAACAGCCACATTCTGAGTTCATCAATTTATTTAAATAAATCCTCAGAAGTAGACCCCTAAAAAGTAGACAAAAATTCATTTATGAATTGTTTAAATGAATGAATATAAGTATATGACAAGGTTTTACATCATGATTTGGTGTGACCTTGAAAGGTTAAAAAGAAACATTTGCATAGGATATTGTCATGATGAACATTGTTAGCAATGCAAATATCAAAAACTCGAAGGATATGCTCAGATGCATAGATTTCTCCCTCACCATCAAACTTATTCTTTTTCAAGGGATTAAATAATTTCTTAGGGATTGAAAGATTTGCCTTATTAGAAAAGAAACCCAAAATGAGGACATCAGAAGGATCCATTTTAAGACTAAATATTTAAAATCAAACTCTAGAGGGCCAGCACGCCATCTTCCCTCCTTCTAGCACCAAATATGTTGACAGGGAAAAATTTCATGCCAATAGTTAGTGTTTGGAATCATGATTGTCGTTAGACCAAAACCCGCAAGTGTTAGTCAACAATTGCATCGCCACAGATAAGGATCCATGAGAGGCAGTTAGTCCATGTCACAAAACACACAGGGAGTATTGATTTATCCAATGTCCAACAATCTCCCCCCCAATGCAAGCTGAGTGTGTGTTGGACTTGTGACCTATGCTCTAATACTACTTGTTGGGAATCACGATTTTCGTTGGACCAAAACCTATAGGTGTTAGTCAACGATCGCATCGCTATAGATAAGGATCCAAGAGAGGTGGTTAGTCCATTTTGTGAAACACAAGGGGAGCATTGATTTATCCAATGTCCAAAAGTTAGGGGGTCTCCATAGTGTGAAGTCCCAATTAGACCTCACACCATTTGGGATAGGAGCCCCATCCAATATGTGGGCCCATCTACCACCATGAATAATTTGTTCTTGTTTGTCAAATATGAAGATGTTAGTGCAAGCACAAGAATGAAATGCCTAAAGAATGGAGATAATATCAGCCCATGATTGATAAAATCACAAAGAAATGTACAAGAACAGGACATCCAAATAACAAGAAGTACATCTCAAGGAGGAGCCGGTTAGCCAAAACCATTTGAGACATACAAATAAGAGAGTGATAGAGGTTAACTACAAAAAAGTGTGCAATAAATTACTAGCGTTAGCATGGAATAAAAGTGAAAATATTCGAAAGAAAACACACATGAAATAGCTACAAATTAGTTCACAAACATATCTCCTACATGAAAGCACAAATACAAACACAATGGAAATACTGGATAGCCAATACAACCACTATGAAAATGCATAGGAATCAATGTTGAAACTGAATAAACTCTCATTATTCATGTTTCAAATTCAATGTACATGTCAAGAAAATCCATAAAATCCTATTAGTGGAACATGGGCTACTCATACCATATTCAAGACAAAAACTTGGCCTCACCACAAATCACCCTCTATCTACTAAAAGCATAGTGCTTCTAGCTCCCTAAGCACAAAACAACTCAATAATTGCTAGTCAAGCTAAAGTGCTAAAATTTCCCTCTAAATGAGACAAGAGGGTATATTTATAAAAATGGCGAGGTGGCTTTTCACCTTCCCCATGACCTTTTGTATTCCTTATAGTTGCAGTTGCAATTCTAGTCACCATCACCCCTTTAGACGCAATCACAATTTCTAGTGACAGTGGCCCTTTGTAATAGCAATCACAGTTTCTCATGATTGTGGCACCTTGTAGTCAAAATCAAAATTTCTAGTCACAATCACCCCTTTAGTCAAAATCATAATTTCTAGTGATAGTGACCCTTTGTAGTCACAGTCATAGTTTCTAGTCACAATCACCCTTGTAGTTGCAATTGCAATTTCTAGTGACAATGGCACTTTGTAGTCGCAATTTCAAAGTGTACCTTGGATCTGTCTCATGTGATGAGAACAGTATTAGTCTTACATCACATTTTTATAGGGAAGTGAGTAAGTCACAAGCCGCATCATCAGAGACTAGTCACAATCACATTAGTAGATGTTAAATATGCTAGTCGCAAATCACATCAACAAAGGCTAGTCGTAAATTGCATCAACAGAGGCTAGATAAGTTAGTTGCAAATCACATCAATAGAGGCTAGATAGGTTAATCATAAATTGCATCAGTATAGGGTAGTGGCAAGTAGTAGATCTAGGGACTAGTCGCATGTTGCAAATCTAGTGACTAGATGCAGGTCACATATCTAGTGACTAGTCGCAGTTCATAGATCTAGTGACTAGTCACAAGTCTAAAGTTGGATGTGCACGCTATTTTTATCACATGCACCAAAGACAATGAAGTCACATGTCACATGTTTGGAGAGAAATTTCAAATCATTGTGAATTCAAAATTAGATTTAATACTAAGGGATGTGTGGAGGTTAAGGCAAGTCACAAATCACACTTACAATGATTATGGCTAGCACTTCAAGTTGTGATAATGATTTACGACTAAAGAATAAAAAGTCAAGTTTTGAACTTTAAGTCTAGGCTTACCAAAATGCAATTAAAATCCTATCTTAGTTGTAGGAGGAGCCGAAGCCTAAGAAATCATAGGAAAAGGAGTCTGGGGATATTCCAAGTGGAGGGGATTCCAATCTCATTGTCCCCTATGAACTCAAGTATGAATGAAGCTAAGATGACCCCTACAATAGTATGCCGACATTGAATCAAAAATGGCTTATGATGCATATTATAAACATTGACGTAATGATATATACTTCCCATGAATAGTTACTCCTAAGGGAAATGAACCTTTTGTTCTAGTTGCAGCCTTGTTTAAACCCTGGGACATGCAAAAGAACACATAAGTACAACTTCAACACCTTCTTAAAACTAATTTTGATAACCTACATAAACACCAATGGAGAGGCAATACTGAAACATCCTTTTCTAGATGAATAAATGCAAAATGCCATAAACTCTAATGATGAGGATAAAGTAGGACAAACAAGCTTGGATAGTGTGCCTCATGAACATATAACAATTGTGGATTCTATGATGACTTAGTTATTAAAGGGTTTTGACCTTTTCAAGCCACAAAGATACTTGTTAAAGCCTTGAAAAGCATGGGGGGGGGTGGGGAATTTAGATATATAGGCTAAACTTTTGGGTGGTGTTGTAGTGGCTACAACACATCCCACTATCTTGCCCAAGTGGGAAGATGTTGTCATCCCATGATTCATTTTACAAATACATCCCACTACTTTGAAAATCCATTCAAGGCTATACACACATGTTCATATTCAAGGATTGTCTCCCATATGCTTGTCATCTCACCTTGCACCTATGTGAGCCTGGTAAGGTAGGAAGCCACATTCTCTCCCTTGGACATCCTGGTGTTATATAGATTATCCTTTAGCACCATATTATAGTTCTGGTCATCACTCTGGTACAGTTTGATTATTGAATGCCACATATCTTTGGAAGTATTTTTCTCAAATATATGTGGAATCAGGTGATATTTCACCCCATCCAAGATAATCCTCTATGCCCTTACTACTTCACCTCATGGAGATTTAGGGCAATAGGATCTGACACTTGCACAACTACTATGGGTTAGCAAATCTATACAACTTGTTCGCCTTGAAATAGATGTGATCCAGACTTTCCATTGAAGATACTTTAAGGATCCTTCTAACCTATCTTCATACTTGGCATTGGTTTCCATGGTAAATTGAACTCTTGAATAATTGTTTGTTGGAAAACACTAGAAATAGCACAAAACCCTTGTTGATATTTGAGTGCAATCTATAATTTTTTATCATGATAATTACTTATGACTGATATATATGTTCACCTTCAACATTCTCTTCATTCAATTATGTCATCAAGAAATTATACATTTAGTAATGCGAGAAATTAAAGATCACAGTGCACAAAAAGACAATAGACAGTAGAAGGTAGGGTATAGTTTAGGGAAAAAGCCCACAAGGGGAAAACCAAACAATCCTTTCCTTATATAATCTTTTTCAAAGAGAGAAATCCAAGTCATATGAAAACTGAGTAGTAGACCAATTTCCAAGGGCCAAGTCATCCCTCCTCATGTTTGTCCACAATATTGTTCTTAGGATGCCACATGCTACTGAAATAAAGTGTCATGGATAACTCATATAAGTTTAGAAGAATATAACCTTTAGGAACCTGCATAGCCATAGGAGAATATAGTTCCATAGGAAGTTCGAATACCACAAAAGTATAGTGCCACATAAATATAGTTCCACATCAAGCTTGGATACCACAGAAGGATGGTGCCAGAGAAAGATTACTTGTCCATAGAAAAGTGTTCCTCAAGAAACTGTCTTGATCACAAAAGAATGTTCCTCAGGAAATATCGCACTTGTACCTCAGAACACTTGGTATTATGCCTCAGAAAACATACTACGAAGTTTTTCCTTGATGGAGATGAATTGGCTCTATTTATAATTGTTCTTTCATGTGAAGGGGCAGATCTTTTGGGAAGAATGATTTGATCCTTAAAGGGACGGCTTGGTCGACTTGGAGACAAAAACATACTTTTAAAATTTTAATTTTTCTTTTCTTTTCAATGTCCAAATGGGGCATGACTTTTCTTAAATAATTTTTTTTTTACTCTTTAAAAAAACATAATGATAAATGATGAAGACTGAACCTTGTTATAATTTTAACACCCCTTTGAGCTTGAACCTGTGCAACACTTGAATTTCTTTCAGTGGATTTTCTTTGATACCATGTTAGTTTCTCTAAGCCCATCCAAACAATTAACATGCTAGTAAATGTTTTATACTCATAATTTTATTTTTATTAAAAACCTAGAAAAATCATATCTAATATCTACACACAATTAACATCGTTGAGCTTCTAACAAAATATATTTTACACAGATTTTACCCTAGAAAACTCTAGTGTGGGGAAAAACCAACAAAGATGGATTTTATTAGGCTTCAGAGAAAAAACTATAGAAATAATTATAATAACATATCCATAGAATGTACAACCAAGAAGTTCCCCATAAATAGGCCCTCTCTACTCTGCAATGGTATGGCTTGAAGCATGGCCTCTCTCTAGTAGAGTATGGCCCCTTTTCTTCAGCAAATCTTAGCTCAAGGTTTGGCCACTCTAGATAGAAACTTCGCCCCAATACTCAACATCTCTCTCTTGCAAACATGGCATAGGGTTTATCCCCTCTCTCATTTCTTAGTACATCCAGGATATGACCCCTTCTCTCATTTGCTCGATCTTCCTTCTTCTTACCCAAATTGGCCCTCTTCTCTCTCACTCGATGTGATCTCTAATGTCTCCAATCGCCACTCATTCAAACCATTTATAATTTCTCTCATAACTTTATTTCATCCTTGAGTTCTTCAAAGAAAATATCGATGGAAATTTTTTTATCTTATCACTTTCTTTGATTTTTTTCAAATGGAAATAATGATTTCCAAAGTTATAAACTTTAGAAATATAAGTTACAAAGCCAATAATAAATAATTAAATTAATTATCATGCTTTTTGTTTTGACTTAGGAAGAATTAAAAATGAAAAAATAAGTAAACTTCCAATATATCTTCTACATGCCTAGACACAAGGCCTATGCAAAGCCAAATTTTAATAGACCATTCAGAGTATCTTGAAGGGTTGGAATGGTTGCTTATGAACCTGAGATATTGGTTGGCAACAAGTTCATAATGTATTTCATGTATCCAGGTTCAAGAAGGGACTTGGTCATAACATGGTTCCCTCATCTGAGTTGCACCATTAGATGAGGAGGGAAAGTTGATATTGATTCCAGAAGACATCATGATACTGGAGAGAAGACACTTCATTAGAGGTATTTAAAATGTAACTAGTGTCGGTCTTCAAAATGAAATTAAAATGTACTATTGATGTAATTATTATATTCATTTAGTGTGATCATTATTATTATTTTATTTCTTGTCAAAGCATGTCCTTCATGCTTCTAGGGTTTATTGAGTCAAAAGAAATTTTATTATGAGTCAAAGTCCCATTTGGACTTCTTGTAAGAAAAGGAAAAAGAATCTTTTATTGAGTAAAAAAGTCAATTCATCATTCACAAGTCATGTCAACCCTACTTGGACAATTCACCCTAGAGTGGCAACTATTCGACCTCTTAGACATGTATAAATAGAAGGAAGTTCGACCTCATTTGATCACTCAACTAATCACATTGATTTTTATGCAAGAAGAAGAATAAAAAGTAGTGAAAGTCAAAGGAAAGAGAGCCATGGAAAAGTTTTGGGGCTAATATTTGCAAGTGGGCTAATTTTACATGATTTTTCCAAAAAAAAGATTCACCAATTTTAATTTTTTATAAAAATTATTACCCCATCTTTTACAATATAAAATCATTATAAATTTGAATAATTTTACAAATACATCAATAAACATTTTATAGTTTGCATATTAGGGACTAGTGAGATCACCAATGTTTTTAAACTTCAAGATAACTTTCCCTTGAGAGAGAAAAGTAAGAGGAGAGATAATTATCTTGTTTTCTACCCTATTTATTTCCACGCATTCAAGATTCCTACAATATTTCATATTTTTTTCAGGGCCAAAAGTCATCTTCCATTGCAAAACCAAATTTTCCTATGATTTGACCAAAATTTCAAAGCGTTGACCATTGTTGATTTTTGTTGACTTTGACTTGGAGAAGGTGACTTAGAGGAGGGATGACTTGGGGGACATTGTGGTAGTATTGGTCTTATTTTTGGAGTCTTGGATGTATCACCTTGATCTGATTCTATAATAAGAGGATTTCTTGGGTTTTCCCCCTTGTGGGGTTTTTCCCTCGCTTGGAGCATAAATCTCTTGTGTTCTTTTTCTCTTGTGATATTCATGTTTTGTAATTTTTAATACTTAATTGATGAAGAAAAATATAATCTTAATAAGAAGGCAACAAACATTCACAAGTAATTATCAAGTTAAGAGAAATCACCCTAATCTACATGTCTCTTGTTTTCTCAACATGGTATGAGAGCTAAGGTGAAGGAAGGGCAACTTGAAGGTCACTCTTGTTGGCACTTTTGAAGACACCTATACAAAATTCATCAACTACATTGGAGAACATCATTTGCAATATTTATACTTGAAAATATTTTTTTATCAATGACATAAGGAAGAAAAATCCAAAGACCATCATCTTTGTAGCAATCATCACTAACTTTTAAAGGAAACTATTCATTGAATTATTTTACAAACATTGTCAAATTATTGTTCACTCACCATCCATCATTGAAGAAGTCATCATTTCAGCTTGAAGACATTATTTTAGAAACCATCCTTGAAGTCATCAGTACAACAAGCCACCACTTAAGAACATCTTTGGAGACTCTTGGAAGCATCATCAAGATTCTTAGAGCACTCTTATAGTAGCCCACTCTCCTTTGACAAGTAACTACTTTACTTTATGTCTCAACCTCCAAGTCAAATGACATATTTTAGTAAGGAAGACTATAAACTTGATGGAGCCTCTAACTCCAAGGCTTGGAAAAGAGAGAATTGATTTCTCATAGAAAATGAAGCCATGGATCATGTTATAGGAAAGATTCCAGAACGAGACAAAGATAGGGCTCAATAAATGGCCAAGTACAATAAGTGAGAAGATAGGGCTCAAATGATTCTCTTTGAGTCTATAAAATACCATCTTATCTCCTTCATTTCAGATCTATCCACATCCAAGAAAGTCTATGAAAAATGTTGAATTTCCACAATCTTGGATCTAGGATAGAATCTTAAAATCTTTGATTCTACCAAACCAAGAATCTCAACGATACTACTTTTCACAACAAGATATAAATAGCAGTAAATCACAGATGCACATAATATAGACAACTTTTAATTTTTCAACCCAACTTAGTTATATTAATCCAACTGATATAATACAACAATGCAAGGCTCACGTACCAAGGATAATGGCCCTCAATCATCCACTAGTACAAGATACAAAACAAGATAATATGACCATATGGTTGTGGCATCCTCTATTAGCTCCTCTTGATTGTACCTTGTACTTGCATGGTCATTCAGCTCCCGATCTGCAGTTCCTACCTCTAAAATGCTCCAAGTCCATCTGGCCACTAAATCTCGACTATCAATCTACTCTCTAGTTGTCCCTTTGTCCATCAAGGCCACAACACATCGAGACTCCTATCGAGTTTTTTATAGCTCCACTTGTGAACAAATCTCAACTTCCCGCTGTTGCTCCTTAGCTACTCAGGGATTTCATCCCACTATGGTCTTCCTACATTGCTCCGATGAAGACCAACATAGGGCACGGAGGGCTGCCACCTATCACTGTAAGATGTCCATCTCCTACAATGAACACGGGCTAGGAGGACCTCCCATATTATGTTGTAGATGTCCTTCTCCACAAACAAGTCTCGAGCTCCACAAACCTACTCCTGGTTGATCAGACCCTTGAGCTCATCGACTGTCTCTCTCGCAACCACCTTTGTCCATCAAGGTGCTTCTCATCGATCTCCAACTTGGACACTATCACGATGTCCTCCAGTAAATCATAAGTGCCAAATCTCATCCACACTTGGTCTTCTCTCACGCTTCCCTCCTACATTCCATGAGAGGCCAAGTCCATGTTGTAGCATCTACTCCTAGTTAGGGCATCCCCACACCTAGGAGACCCTTACACATAATTGCCAAAAGACTTCTTCACATCTACCCTTTGCTCTCCAATAGAGGAGCTATTGCACAAATCTTAGCACATCAATATGTCCTCACCTAGGAAATTGATCCAACTATCATCCAAGGGGACATTTGCAACTCTCCTCTCTACTACCCACTTGCCTTGGTTTCTGTGCTTCTAGAAGAATGATTAGGGAATTTAAACAACCCTAATCCTTTTTTCCAAACCAGTTTTAACTTCTCACACTATGTTGCCACCTATGTTTTCCTTTCACACTAAATTAGTGCACAAGGTTACTACGTGTCACGCCTACAACTCATTGCTTACAACAACAAGACAAACTTCCCACAAAAAAGGAATAATCCATTGTTTGATTGTGTTATTCCTAGGAGTATTTGAGGCCATGGTAGAGATCCTTTTCTAGGCCTCTCAGCCGTCCAAAATGTGCCTCTAATCTGTTGTTGTAGCAACACTTTCCTGCGGCCCAAATAGTGAGAAACTACACCACAAACCAGCCCAGAAAAACCTTATACATAACTCTGAAATGCAACTTAGATTCTACAAGGGATCTGCATCACAATCAGCCCAAAACTCATTCTTTAGGTCACCTAAGAGGCTGCCTAAAGACCTTAGACATCTACGTCCCATCTCCTTAAGAAATCACACTTCTTCAATAGTCCAAAAGCCTCCACAAACTCGTCTTCTTGGCCTTAGATTTTGTTGTCCTATTTCAAAGGTATTTTATGATGAGTTGGATAACTAGAATGACTCCTCTCCTTTGCTATATATACACATAAATAGGGCTCCATTAAGTCATTTGAAGAGACATGTCTCTTGGACAAATTCGCCAAGCCTACATGACTTTTGTTGTCCATAATTAATTGTCAACTTCAAAAATTCATAACTTTGTTTCTAAAGCTCTGATTTGAGTGATATTTGGAGAATTAGAATGAGCTTGCCACACTATATCACCTTAAATTTTCTCAAGCTTAAATTCATGATGATTTTGACCCAAATCCCAATGGGTGAAAAACCCCATGCTTGGTTTCCAAGCCCACAAACCTACTTGTGGCACTTTGACCTCCAAGCCTCGAACATTAGGGCTTGGAGTAACTCCCAAGCTACACAAAAATAAACACTCCCTCTTAGAAATGGAGGTACTTCAAAGACTAAGAAGTAACCATCATCATCTTCGGTGATGACACTAGCCCATATTGCATCCATCACTATTACATACCCTGTAGAATGAATATGGAAATCTCGGTAGTGCCTCTACCTCATCACATCCGAACCTAAAGATTCCAAACCTCCATAGGGATTCTCCCTCTAAGGCTACACTCCCTATGAGCCTACATGATCTCCACTGCCTCATACCTGCAATCACACATCCTCCTGGATCAAATAATACTCATGCAAATCCATCCAATATTGGATATGAAACATCACAATCTGTTGAAGGCTCTAGCCTTCCAACCTATAGTCCATCACATGAATCCATCGCAATCAACCTGATCTCATAAATTCCAAATAAATCTTCAAGTTTTCCCAACCATCCATGTAAAATCATCAAAATTCCATGATCAAAAATATTCCCTACAACAAACTCTTTTTCATTGGGCTCACCACCAATCCACCAGAACTCCCATCCAATCTCACTGTCAAGCCAGTTAAGATGACATCTCCATGTCTCTAGTTGAACCTTGTGCTCCATGATCTAGACAACTCCCTCTGAGTTGCTTCGTTGTGCACACTGATTCATTGTACCTCAAAGTAGCTCAGATACACTCTGATACCATGTTGATTTTCCACGATCTTGGGTCTAGGATAGAATCTCTTACACTACCAAACCAAGAATCTCAAAGATACTACTTTGCATAGTGGAATATAAATAATGGTAAATCACATATGCATAGAATATAGACAACTTTTAATTTTTCAACCCAACTTCGTTATATTAATCCAGATAATAAATACAATAGTCTAGGGCTCCTATATCAGGGATAATGGCCCTCAATCATCCACTAGTACAAGATACTATGGCCATTAGGCTGTAGCATCCTCTATCATCTCCTCTCAGTCATACCCTGTACTTGCCCAGTAATTTGGCTCCCAATATGGAGCTTCTGCCTCTGTCAATGCTCCAAGTCCATCTAGCCACTGAATCTCAGCTACCAATATGCTCTCTATTTGTCCCTTTGTCCATAAAGGGCATAACACATTGAGACTCTTATCGAGTTGTTCACAGCTCCACTTCTGAGAAACCCTCAACTTCCCATTGCTTCTCCTCAGCTACTCAGGGACTTTATCCCACTATGGTCTTCCTGTGCTACTCCAATGAAGACCAAAATAGGGCACATAGGGTTTCCACCTATCACTATAAGGTGTCCATCTCCTACGATGAACACAGACTAAGAGTATTTCCCATCTTCTGTTGTAGATGTCCTTCTCCACCAGCAAGTCTCGGGCTCCACAAACCTGCTCCCGGTTAATCAGACCCTTGAGTTCATCAATTGTCACTCTCGCAATCACCTTTATCCATCAAGGTGTTTCTCACCGGGCTCCAACTTGGACACTATCATGTTTTCCTTCAGTAAACCATAAGTTCCCAATCTCATCTAGGCTTGGTATTCTCTCACGCTTCCCAACAAGAGTCCACGAGAGACCATGTCCACGTTGTAGCATTTTCTCCTATTTAGGGCATCCCCACACCTAGGAGACCCTTACACACAGTTTCCAACATACTTCTCCACATCTTCCCTTTTCTCTACAATAGAGGAGCTATTGCACAAATCTAGGCACATCAATATGTCCTCACCTAAGACATCGATCCAACTATCATCCAAGGGGACATTTGTAACTCTCCTTGTTGTTGCCCACTTGCCTTGGTTTTTGCGCTTCTAGAAGACTGATTAGGGCATCCAAACAGTGCTAGTAGGCCAGTGTTAACTTCTCCCACTAGGTTGCCACCTATGTTGTCCTTTCATGATGAATTAGTGCACAAGTTTAATCTATGTCACACCCTATATCTCACTGCTCACAATAGAAAGACAAATTGCCTACAAACAAGGAAGAATCCACTCTTTGAATTCATCTTTCCTAGTAATATTTGTGGCCAGGGTAGAGATCCTATTCTAGGCCTCTCATCCCTCCAAAATGTGCCTCTAATCTGCTCTTGTAGCAGCACTTTCCTACGTCCCAAACAGTGACAGACTACACCACAAACCAGCCCAGAAAACCCTTATACATACCTCTGAAATGTGACTTATATTCTGCAAGGGATCCACATCATATTCATCCCAAAACATGTCCTCTAAGTCACCTAATAGGCTGCTTGATGACCTTAGACATTTGTGTCCCAACTCCTTAAGAAATTCACACTTCTTCAGCAGTCCAAAAACCTCCACAAATTTGTCTTCTTGGCCTTAGATTTCATTGTCCTATTTCAGAGGTATTTTATGATGAATTGGATGATTAGAATGACTCCTCTCCACCTATATATATACACATAAAGAGGACTCCACTAATTCATTTGAAGAGACATGTCTCTTAGAAAAATTCACCAAGCTTACATGACTTTGTTTGTCCATAATTAATTGTTAACTTCAAAAATTCATAGCTTCATTTCTAGAGCTCCGATTTGAGTGATATTTGGAGCGTTGAAATTGGCTTGCCAAGATTTATCACCTCAAGTTTTCTCAAGCTCCAATTCATCATGCTTTTGACCCAATCCTGATGGGTGAAAAGCCGCATGCTTGGGTTCCAAGCCCACAAACCTACTTGTGGCACTTTGACCTCCAACCCTCGAACTCTAGGGCTTGGAGTACTTCCCAAGCTACACAAAAATCAACACTCCCTCTTTGTGATGGAGGTATTTCCAAGACCTAGAAGTAACCATCATCAGCTTTGGTGATGACACTAGCCCATCTGGCATACATCACTACAACATACCCTATAGAATGAATACAGTAATCTCGGTAGTGCCTTTGCCTCATCACATCTAAACTTGAAGATCCAAAACCTCCATAGGGTTGCTCCCTCTAAGGCTAGACCCCCTCTGAGCCCATGCGATCTCCACCACCTCATATCTGCATGCACTCATCCTCCTAGATCAAATACTAATGTAAATCCCTCCAATATTGGATATGCAACATCACGATATGATGAAGACTCTAGCCTGCAAACATGTAGTCCATCACATGAAGCCATCTCAATCAACCTCATCTTGTCCATGCCAAAGAAATCCTCGAAATGTCCCAACAATCTATGGAAAATCATCAAAATTCCATGATCAACAATCTTCCCTACAAGAAACTCTTGTTCACTGGGCTCACTACCAATCCACTAGAACTCCCAGCCAATGTTGTTGTCAATCCAATCAAGACCACATCTCCACGTCTTCAGTTGAACCATTTGCTCCATAATCTAGACAACTCCCTTTAAGTTTCTTCGTTTTGCACACTCTGATTCACTGTCCCTCAAAGTAGCTCAGATACACTCTGATACCATGTTCAATTTCCATGATCTTGGGTCTAGGATAAAATCTTAAAATATCTGATGCTACCAAACCAAGAATCTCAACGATACTACTTTTCACAACGAAATATAAATAGTAGTAAATCACACGCATATAATATAGACAACTTTTAATTTTTCAACCCAACTTCATTATATTAATCAAACTAATATAATACAACAGTCTAGGGCTCCCATACCAAGAATAATGGCCCTCAATCATCCACTAGTACAAGATACAAAACAAGATAATCTAGCCATTTGACTGTAGCATCCTCTATCAACTCCTCTCAGTCATACCCTGTACTTGCTTAGTCCTCTAGTTCTCAATATGCAACTCCTGCTTCTATCAATGCTCCAATTCCATCTAGCCACTGAATATTGGCTATCAATTTGCTCTCTAGTTGTCACTTCGTCCATCAAGGGAATAACACATCGAGACTCTTGTCGAGTTGTTCACAGCTCCACTTGTGAACAACTCTCAACTATCCACTACTACTCCTCATCTACTCAGGGACTTCAAACCACTATGTTCTTCCTGTGCTCCTTCGGTGAAGACCAACATAGGGCATGGAGGGCTACCACCTATCACTATAAGATGTCCATCTCCTACAATGAACACGGGCTAGGAGAATTGCCCATCTTCTGTTGTAGATGTCCTTCTCCACAAACAAGTCTCAGGCTCCACAAACCTACTCCTGCTTGATCAGACCCTTGAGCTCATCAATTATCGCTCTTGCAACCACCTTTATCCATTAAGTGCTCATTGGGGTCCAACTTGGACACTATCATGATTTCCTGTAGTAAACCATAAGTGCCCAATCTTGTCCACACTTGGTATTCTCTCACGCTTCCCTCCAAGAGTCCACGAGAGACCAAGTCCATGTTGTAGCATTTTCTCCTAGTTTGGGCATCTCCACACCTAGGAGACCCTTACACATAGCTGCTAACAGACTTCTCCATGTCTTCCCTTTTCTATGCAATAGAAGATCTATTTCACAAATCTGGGCACATCAATATGTCCTCACCTAGGACATCGATCCAACTATCATCCAAGGGGACATTTGTAACTCTCCTTTATGTTGCCCACTTGCCTTGGTTTTTGTGCTTCTAGAAGACTAATTAGGGCATCCAAACAGTGCTAGAAGACAAGTGTTAACTTCTCCCACTAGGCTGCCACCTATGTTGTCCTTTCACGTTGAATTATTGCACAAGGTTACTCCATGTCACAACCTATATCTCAATACTCACAACAGCAAGACAAACTACCCACAAACGAGAAGAATCCATTGTTTGACTGTGTTTTTCTAAGGGGTTTTTGCATCCAAGGTAGAGAACCTTTTCTAGGCCTCTGATCCCTCCAAAATGTGCCTCCAAACTGTTGTTGTAGCAGCACTTTCCTATAGCCCAAACAGTGAAAAACTATACCACAAACTAGCCCAGAAAACCCTTATACATACCTCTAAAATGTGGCTTATATTTTACAATGGATCCACATCACAGTAAGCCCAAAATGTATCCTCTAGGTCACCTAACATGTTTCCTAAAGACCATAGACATCTGCATCCCAAATCCTTAAGAAATCCACACTTCTTCAGCAATCCAAAAGCCTCCACAAACTCATATTCCTGGCCTTAGATTTCACTGTCCTATTTTAGAGGTATTTTATGATGAGATAGATGATTATAATGACTCATCTCCACCTCTATATATTCACATAAAGAGGGCTCCATGAATTTATTTGAAGGGACATGTCTCTTGAACAAATTCACCAAGCCTATATGACTTTGATTGTCCATAATTAATTGTCAACTTCAAAATTTCATAACTTCGTTTCTAGAGCTTCGATTTGAGTGATATTTGGAACATTGTAATCAACTTGCCAAGCTCTATCACCTCGAATTTTCTCAAGTTCAAATTAATCATGGTTTTGACCCAAATCCTGATGGGTGAAAAACCCCATGCTTGGGTTCCAAGCCAATAAGCCTACTTGTGGACTTTGACCTCCAACTATCGAACACTAGGGCTTGAAGTACCTCCCAAGCTACACAAAAATCAACAACAAATTGGTCAAATTATATTCTATCAATAACACTAGCCAAAAAAATTTACTAAGGAATCGACTTTATAAAACAAGGATATCAAAATATGAAGATGTGGCCTCATACCTTATGAAATTATCAAATTTAAAAGATCAACTTAAAGGGCTTGGAGAATTCAAATGTGATTCTGAATTAATCACTTTTGTATTTAATTCTCTACCTCCACATTAGAGTGTTTTTGTAAGTAACATCTATACAAGAAAAGAAACTCCAACAGTTGAAGAACTTTAGGCATAATGTGTTCTAGAAAAAGCAAGGTTAAAATCTAAGGATGACACCCAACCAAACAATGAAAATTCTCAAGCTTTTTTTGTTAGATAAAGGAAGAATTTTGGAAGATTTGAACCTCGTCATAGATACAACAACAACAACAATAATCAACCACATGGAAATTAAGACATGACTAAGGTGCAATACTTTGGTTGTAATTAATTTGGACATTATAAAAGAGATTGGTCACATAGATCTAAAAAACAAGAACAAGAACAAGAGGAAAAAGAGAATTGAAGCTCATATTGTAGAAGATGAAAAAGCTGAGAACACGAAGACTGAAGACAAAATGGACCTTTACTATTGAAGAAATTGGTGAATACTAGGTTTGCAAGCAGTTTGTTTTAAAAAAAATTAATGGTGGTTAGAGTAGTGATGAAAATTATGTTTGAGTCTTGGGATTTGAAAATAATAGATTCATTAAAGAAGCATGTAGCATTGGAAGAGATAGAGCCTACATGAAGTTATAGAAGGAACACGCAATTGTAGAAGGTTGGAAATTTCTCTTAAAATTCACAAATCTAAATTCATGAAGGAAACATATAGTTTAGAAGAGTTTGAAAGTTTTCTACAGTCACAAGTATTCCACGGTTGTTGAAGAAATTAGTTTTATCATGAAGATTTAGAAGGACTACAACATTTACAACATAAGAAAAATAATAGCAAAGTCAAGGTCATTATGCAATTTCAAGAATTTGAATGGAAGAATCAAAGAAACATAACAAAAGCATATTCTACAATAAAAGAAAGAAACTTATCAATATGCATTAAAGAAAAATCTAGCATCAGCATGAAAGCATAAATGAAGAGGAATCTCATCATCTCATGGACATCATATTTAAGGAAGATCAAAAGAAATGGTTTTGGTCAAAATAAGTTAATTGGCAACTTGGAAGGAAGAAGTATATTTATCTTAAGTTTTCATAAACATTTTGCAATCATCTAAGAGGACTCGTATCTTTAGAAGAACATGATGCAAAAATATGCTTCAACAGAAAGGATATTAGCAAAGACATATTATGTCTTGGTTAGATAATTGGAAAGAAAATAAAAACATTTAAGATCTTTGTAGAAGGTTATGATTTATTTAGCAGCAAAACACATCGTTGGAAGAAATTTTGTGGACACTACCATTGTTCATTATAATTTCATGAGGAATGAGAAAGAAGTAATGTTGACTTCAAAGGGAAGCTAAAGCAGCAATTGACTTGAAGGATCTTACAACTTGAAATTTCGAGAAACATCGATTTTTTTGGTAACTCTGATAATAAGGAATGACATCTATAATGTTTGGGATATGATATGGCTTTTAGGAAGGACATATAGCAAATGTGTGTACAATATAGAGGTAGAAAAGGCAGCAAGAAGTCAGGAGACAATTTGTTTGAAAATATGTTAGATTCAATATTGATCAAGAAGAATTTTACCCACCTTAACAGAGGCTATAATTGGTTTTATATTAATTGGTTTGACAGCTACCATTGCTGATAAAGATGCTACCGATGATTGGATGTTGATATAATTTCTTGGAAAAGTGTAAAAGCATTAATGGCTTGATGAAGATGATTCAACTTCTTGGGAGAGTTATAAAAGAAAATTTGTGGAGTTCATTTCAAATGTTGGTTTGGATATTTGATATTTCCATTTTATGGAGAAGATTACTTCTTCTAGGTCTATGAGAACAAAGTCCCTTGCAAACGACATTCTCCAAGCTATTAAGAGACTTAATTTGGGGGATATCTTGGTGGTTCACATAGAGATCATAGTTGGGCTTCATTGTTGGTTTGATATCTACAGTCTAGAGCAGATTTAAGGATATTTGTGGCAGAAAAAAGGATTTTAGAGCTCGCTATAGTACCTTGCTACAATAACATTGCTACAGTGACTTTGTCAATTTCAATTCAAAATCATACTTATGCATTTTCATATTTAATGGGTATGCTTAAATTGTGTTTTTAAAGCTATTTTGGTTATTTGGTATTGTTCATTTTGATCATACATTGTAATCCCAGCTCTAAAAATAAATATGAGTTATATAATTTTGTTGGTTTTCCTAAATATTGTTATTTTATAAGTTATTTCATTGTTGCTAATATTATCATTGTCAAACAAATCTTCTACATCTTTGTCTTCTATAAACACCTTCAAATGAAAAACCAAAAATAAAAATAAAAGAAGGGTGTACGTTTTTTTTAAGTTCGGATGGTGAGACATGTCCGAGGGGATTGAACTTTCGATCACTTGGATACACAAGGGCTTGCCAAGATGTGTTTTTGCCATTTGTGCTACCACTCGCAGAAAAACAAGGGTGTATGCTACTTAATATGACAAAAATTAATTGTTGTGAATACCAAGAATATGAGCACCATAAAATCACCTCTACATAAAATAGAATAATGACCATTTAGTTGCCTAGGTATAAAAGCATGCTAAAAATTTATTAATATAATCAAAAGAAAAATAATCTTTAATGACCTCAATTGTTTAATATCCTAAACAAAAATAACCTTTAAACAAGCATACATCATTGAACTCCAATAATAACCATGGTGTCCAAGACATAGAATAGCGATGGAATGCAAAGGCTCCATTGGGAAGCATAAGAATGTGCTAACACCATAGAGGCTTCACCTTGTTGACCAATAGCTTATCACATTCGTTTATAAAAAAAAATATTAAAATTGTGAAAAATTAAATCAATATATTGCAAGTATTAGGGAAAGAATGCACGATATTGAAAAATTTATATATATTAGAGATATTAAAATAAACATCGAATAAAAGAAAATTAAGCAAAAAAAATATTTTAATAAAACATTTTGAAAAATATTAATAATTAATATCTAATAATTAAGAATATTCTTTAATAGCTCATGTGTTATATCATAGACTCATTGATGGAATACCCTATGATCACATATCATACTTATACAAACACCACACCTTGAAAATGTAAATTACCACTAAGCATACATCACTATATGGGGGATGTAAATTCTCACATGAAACCCTGAAAAACTAAAGCCATGGTTGTTGAGTGGAATGAACTACTCTCTAGTTTTTATTACATCACTATTTCTTTATTTATATTGCTTTTGCTTAACCACATATTTAAGGTGTGCTTATCCTAAAGGATAATGAGATCTTACATAAAATTACATAGAGATTCCTTATGTCCCCTTATCCCTATGTTTATAGATTATATAAATATAAATATTTTTATAACGTGTCGATGTAATCATGATGTTTATTAGATAGACGTTTAAGCATATTGACTTAGTGCACGGTTACATCATGAGGGAATCTTTTAGAGGAGAAGAATCCAAGGTATTGGATTTTATTATAAAATGACTCAATCATGCGAAGATTAAAATATTTATCGCATTACATTTTTTTATTAGTTAAGAGTTTGTTATTTAATATTTTAAATTTAAAAAGTGTAGCTTTATAATAAAATTTTAATTTTTTTATTTTTCCAATTCCTTATTAAAATTGTGTGAGTTTTTATTTTATTTCTTTTTACTCGACCTAGCTGTGTATGGGATTTTTTTGTTTTATAATCTTCCATGAATAGTGTTTTGTTTTGAATATGAAGGAGTTGATAATGGATTTTTAATTTTAATGTATATATTTAATTAATGAATTTTAGATAGTGAACTATGCCTTTTGAGTTTTTTCTAAACTATAGATATGGTATATGTGTGATCTTTGCAATCATTTTGATTGCAAACTGAATCAGCTTAGGATTTAAAATTATATAAATTATTTAGAAATGTTAAATGAATGTGAAATGTATTGTGGTTATTGGGATTTTTTGGCTTTTTGGGGTAATCTGCATGTAGTATCTAAGTTCACTGTTGTTGTTGTCAATGTATTTTTGTTACTACTTTTTGGTCAACAAGTCTGGTAAGAATGAGGTCGGAAGAATACTACTCCCAAGCTTCTTGCAATGTACCTTTGATATGAATTAATAGAAATGCTTGATTTACAACATCAATAAAAATGAGGTAAATTAGTCAATTTACCATTGGTAGCTTTTTGGCTTCAGGTTGTACAACCCATGGTATTCTTAACCCATGGTTTTTCCCATGATATTCTTCTATAATGTAGCCTTTTTAAATATGTAAAATTCATGTTGTAATGTCCTGTCTTGTTCGGTTAGACATTTTAACTCGAACAAATTACAAAAGAAATAAATTAAAAAAATGAAAAGCAATTAAAATAAAATTGAGTGTGAATTAGTCAATTTAACATTTGTAGTTTTTTTAGCTCCAAGTTGTGACAACACATGGTTTTTCCCATGATATTGTTAACCAATGATTTTTCTCATGATATTCTTCTATAATGTAACATATTTAAAGGCATAACATTTCATATAATTTACAATAGCCATCGTCTCGTGTCATGTAAACATCAATTGTTTTTTGACTCTGTGTTTTGAGAACCCATGTTATGGATCACAGAGAACGGATAGATTCAATAAATCTATCTCAGCTAAGTTGCTAAGTTACAAATCCAAAGACATTCAACAAATGTCAATTAAGTTACCAATCTAAGGATAAAACACCAGGTGAAAGGAAGCCTATTGCAGTAAGGGTTCCTTCTCATTAATTGAAGCTCGAGATCTCCAAGTTGAGGTAGTTGATTGTCGACGAATAGGACTTGTGATTTCTACTCTTGAAATAAATTCTTACGAGGATATTGTCTCCCAAGAGAAATTTGATGGTTTGAATTTACAATAAATAGCTAAAATCCATAGCCTAAAGGTTTATGGATCTCCTTCTCAAAAAGTTGTTGTTTAAGTAGTTCGTTTGGCATAAGTTTGGTGATAGTGTCATATATAAAAATATATTTTTTTATTAACAATAAAACTAACTCTAATTATTTAGATGTATAATTAAAAAATTAGAAGTAAGAAAATAACTTCATCTAGAGCTTTCTTGTAATAAGATTTTTATGTTTAAGAGAGGTTTTTCATGATATGATAATTTTATTATGGGCGTAACATTTTTTACAAAGACAATTTTTCGACAAGGATTGTATCTTTAGCCTTAAAAACATAAGTGTTAGAAAATGTAAGAATTAACTGTCTCTGTTTTTATATTTTTCAATTTGTTATTACATTTTGAATTTATTGAAAATGATTATGAACGAAAATTTTATAAATCTATAAAAACATTGAAACATTTAGTGTTTGCATTACAAAGATTCATAAAAATGGTAGAAGAAATTTTATAATTGACATAATTCTTCTAAATTTATATTTATAAAGATTCAAACATGATAAATCAAATTAAGTAAATATGAAATGTTCCCATAGGCCATCTAAATTCACAAATAATATATGAAAGTTTTACAGATACTGAATTATACATAGATTGGATGTGATTGCAATATTCAATAATTGTCTTTTGCACCCAAATGTGCTCTCCATTTACATTAGCGAGATCATACGATTGAGGAGAGAATAAATTGAAATTTCATTTTGGCGATCATATTGTTGACGAGAGAATAATTTGAAATTGTATCTTGGTTTTCCAGGAAGAAAAGGGTTCAAACCTCTAACTTCAACCAATATCGTCTTTGTGTTAGCTAGTATCCTAAATCAACCTTTTCATAAAAATGTAAATTTATTTCTAATATGGGATTTAGTTCCAATCAAATTTCAATTTCAGATTTAAACTTTAAAATTTTTTTAATTTAAATTTTATGAAATTAAAATCAAAGTTAGATAATTTAAATTAAAGTAGATTCTTTTATATTTTTTAAAATTTACTTTTACTTAGTTTGCTTGAGGTAGCTCAATTGGCAATGGCCGTGGAAATGAATTCTTATGGAACCGAGAAGTCTTGGGTTCAAATCTTGTGCTATCCTGAGAAGTTGGACATGATGAAGATGTATCCTACCAAGCTACAAAAAAATATTTAAATTTATTAATAATTTTAGTTGAAATGATTTGATTAAAATTAATGAATAATAAATTGAATTCATATAGCATTATACAGTGAAAAGAATGAGAATAAGAATGAGAATAATGACAAACATTATTCAAAATCATCTCCAACAACATTTTAATTTCTTGAACTGGATTTAATTTTTATAACATTCTCCATTGGTTTAAAATTATTTGTGAATGGGATTTTTATAAAAATTAAAAAATAAAAATTTTATGAAATAAAATGGCAATAGGATATTTAAATTAAATTAAATCTTTAAATTTTTTCCATTAACTTTATTTAAATTAAAAATAATTTGAATAAAATTAATAAATAATAAACAATTTATAATAATAAATATTTTCATTTAAAAAATAAAACCAACCTAGATCAATCTTAACTCCGGATCTAGAGATCAAATCTCTTGAGGTGCAAATATTTTTTGAGTGAAAAGAGTTTTGATCCCTCTCGGTGCTTGGTAGATCTAGAGTTAAGATGGATCTAGCCCAATATTTCATATCCACTTATATTAACTTGTATATTGTATATTATTACTCTTTGTACGCTTAAGAGGATAGAAGGAATGTTTAAAGTTATATAAATTATTCCAAGGCATCAAATATGACATATTCCATTGTTGTTTTCACTCGCACACACGCCTCCATACGAGACATCCAATATAGGAGGGAAGTGTCAAATGTATATTTATCTTGCAAACAATCAACCATTATGTTAATAATAGGCACAACTCCTTATATTGGTATAAATATTATCTATGCTCAAACTTATATGCCTCTTGTTTTCACTCGCATGCACTCATACCTCGATACAAGATGTCCCATAAAGAAGGAGAAACTCAAATATGAATTCCTATTTATATTGCAACCAATCAACCATTATGTTAATAAGAGGCAACACTCCCTCCATTGGTTGAAAAATCATGGTATATTAGGATCTATGTCTCTAGTTTTTACACATGCACCCAGACAACATGTCCCACAATTGAGGGAGAATTGAAAAGGGCATACATTTATCTTGCAAATAATTAAAAACACCAATCTCTCTATTACCATAAATATTATAGTGAGTTGGGACTCATATGCTTTTTGTTTTCAAAGACACCCACACAACATGTCCCACAAATGAGGGGGAAACCAAACAACATACATATTTAAATTGTAAAAAATCAAACCTCATGTTAATAATAGGCATCACCCCCTCTATTGGCATAAAGATCATGGTATATTGGGACTTATATAGTCATTTTGACAAACACACCCATACAACATGTCCTACAAATGAGGAGGGTAAACTCAAATTATTACACACACACACACACACATCATGATCATTTTACCAATGTGTTAATAAAAGGAAGCTCCCTCCCTTAGTATAAAGGCCATGATATGTTAGGAATTATATGAATCTTGTTTCTACACACACATGCCCACAAAGGAGGAGGGATACACCAAACAAGCACATATATTTAGCTCCCAATCAATCAACCACACCTTGTTTCACAATGTTCTTTCTTTCTAATAAGTTCATTACACCGTCAATAATCCCACTAAATGCAACTTAACTTCTTTTAATTAAGTGGTAGATGAGAAACATGTCATGAACTACCCCAAAAATGAAGCTTTGATCATCCCAACAAATAATAACAAATAAAAATGGTTGGAAAATAGAGTGGCAAATAAAATCATGGAAAGGAAAAATGATTGTCAAGATAGTTGACAACAAAAAATTATGAATAAAGAACACTAATGAAAAGAAAGAGCCAATATACCTTAAATTACATGTGTGGGTTGTGGGTTTCTACTAAAACAAGAGGTCAGTTGTGCAATAACAATGAACTTTGCATTAATTAATAATGTGAAGAATTTTACTATGGCTTATAAGAGATCCTACTAACAAAAATAAACAAAGAACACCCTCAATTTCAATTAGTAACCACAATATGGAACTTGGTAACACATAGATATCTTTGCAACATATTGTTTTCTGTTCTTTTTTTTTTCTTTTTTTTTTCCTTTTTTTATACAATGGAGTTAAACAAACATTGGTTTTCAAGTACCCCTTATTTAATGATAACATAAGAATTTTGCTTATTATCTTCTATTATTCATAGGATACCCTTCCAGAAGACTAGCTTTTAGGAAAACATTTGGCTTGTGATGCCTCAAAGGTTTTTTTTTTTATTTAATTAATTTTGAGATGGCCACTAGCTTAATCTGAATTGAAGGCTAGAAGTCCTTCCAACAAAATCAAGTACTAATCTCCCCACAAGTATGAAAGAAATTCATCATAAGGTTTGAGTTTGTGTCCTTTGGACTTCCACATTACAATACATTTGAATACAATATACATGATCCACAATAGTGATGTGGAATATGACCACTCATGACATGACATGACACTGCTGACATGGATTGTTTGATGATGTGGCAATGTCAAGTCATTGTTGCTAATAAGTTTTGCATGTGTTCTTGGATATGCTTTCTCTTCACCTCCACATTGCTTAGTGATGCAGAATCTTCAATGATCTTTAGTCTTGGATGGTAGTTGCAAACTTGTGTCCCTTCACTTTCTCTCAATTGATCAACTTGTAACTTCAGCTACAAGAGAGTCTTCAGGCATGCTTCCCTTATTCTTCCCCTTCTCCACCATCTCTCCATGACATGATAGTGTACCTATTCCTACAATTCACTCATGACGAGACAACATCAATCTGAAAACCCCCTAGTCTAAGACGATGCATTCTTATCCATCAACTGAGCCCGAGACAAGTGATAGACTAGAAAAGGGGCCCGATGACTACGTATTACATAGTTCCAACAGTCAATGGAAGAGATTGGGCTCTGAGGCTATGCAATGCACATCTCAGAGAGGCTTGAGGACAAAATTGCACAGTTTCTAGAGGCAATGGGGTCCTACTGAGGGAAAGGACACTGGGAAATCCAACTACGTAGTTTTGGATGTGAAGGAAGTTTGGGCTTCTATGCATTGCATAGTTTTAGCAATCAAGTGAAAATCTTGAGGGTTGAATATGTGAAGTGTGTAGTTCAAGGCAGTCTGGGAGACCTAACTGCACGGGGTCAAGATTGGGAGCTGGGCACCAAAATTGCGCAGAGAAATAGCCTTGGGGGACAAGGACTGTACATTGCATAGTTACAAGTAGCAAGGTCACATCTTAGAGGGTTGAGACTGTGTAGTGTGCAATTCAGCTGGGTCAGATGAAAATAAGGTTCTCAGTCGGGAATATTTTCCAAAAATGACTAAGTGTGGGATAAGTGATGAACTGTGATGAACCTTGATGGTGATCACACACTTAGAATACTTTGACTACATGATAACATAGATCATAGAAACACATGTACAAAGAATTTCCCTCCTTGTGACTGCCTTGCGACAAGATACGACAAGTGTGACACTTAAAATAGGCTTTAGGATGACTATGATGAAATTGGTGCGACAATTCTCAAGAATTTGTGTATGGGTGTGACAAATGTTTACATGGTTAGGAAAACTCATATACACAAAAACCAACCTTCAAAACCATTAGAATAGGCTTGCAAACATTGTGCGATAGCCAAACATGCCAAAAGACGACAATTAACCAAACATGAAAAAGGGACCAAATCACTGCAAGAAATCTCATGAAATGAGCTGTAGCACTTGCAAAAACAATGTAAAAGACCAAGGAAGGCTCTAAAATTGAGTGTAATCCAAAATTTTGGAGGGTGTTACAGAAGCTACAACACTTGGAGACACACTAGTTGAACTCTAGCTTTTGTGTCTTAGTTAGCTTCTTCTATGCAAGGCCTTGGTTCTTCAAGGAGTATTAATTCATCATGTAGATTAATTTTTCCTTCCTACTCACACCACTATACCTTCCTATTTGAACACAGCATAAGATTGAACATAATCACAATGTTTCGAGTTGGGAAGGGTAGTGTAGCTCGCGAGCTTAAGATTTTCATAATATAATTTTTCATCTCTAGTGTTACTCCACTACTAGCAGGCCTAGACAATACCCTAGTGGAGTCACCTAGGAACACAAACATTGATCCACCACCAGCGAGCCTGGACAATACCCAGGCGGAGTTTCTTCCTTCACATCTCTACGCAGGAAGTCTTTCTCTTCTTTCGCCTTTATTTACTCATTTAAAGAGGATTGTGCATAGCAGTTATTTATTTTAGGATAGAAGAGAGAGCCCAAGTTATTGAGAGTGGAAGAGGTTTTTAATTTAGATAAGCATATAGAGACCTCTGATTTAGGTTTGCTCGTTTAGATTTTTCCCCTTCTCTATTTCTACTAGTTGGATAAGCTTGAAAACACCAAAGTAGAAAAAACTGAGTTTGTGCATGAGGCTTATGGAATAGACATGGTTCATGGTTGGACCAAAAATCTCCTTACAAATGAATTGTATGTTCCATTGGAACTTCATCGGACAAAATATGTAACCAACATAAGGAAGGCAAACATAAGGCTAGCCAAATGCTCAAGTGTCACAAGGATCTTTATAGTTCGGCCACACACATACTTAGAAGAAATGACATATTCATGCACAACACTTATTCACATAAAGGAAACCAAAAAAAAATTCAAACAAACAACAAAAGAAAATATTAGGTACACAATGTAGGCAAGGTCCATATTTTCATTGAAAATATTGTTCCAAGTCTTGGCAATTGATAGGGAGAGAGTTAATCCCATCAAGTGATTGAAGGCTATACATGTGTTGGCAGAGATTTTTGTGCACCATGAATGGCCCAATCCAAAAGGATTGAAACTTAGTGTTTTTTCCTTTGTCCTCATGGGATTTATCCCACTTTAAGACTAAGTCACCCACACTAAAGTTGTTTTTCCTTACAGAATTCTTAGTCACCCACACTAAAGTTGTTTTTCCTTACAGAATTCTTATCCAACCTCCTCTTGATACAAATCTAGTGAACTAAAAAAAATATTTAGCTTTTAACCTTTCTTCATGTAGCTTATGAAGAGTGTCCATCCTACATGAACTAACAAACATGGATTTCCTTGGGTTTCTTGTGAAAGTTGGAGAGTAGGAGAGTAGATGTTTGGCAGGAGGATGCCATCTTTTCCGTACACCAGGAAGTAAGGAGAGGTGTTCAGGGAAGGTTTCAATGTGACTCAGTTAGCCCATATGGCATTCACCAAAGGAGGGTTCTAGTTTCCCTATTCAGAGAATATGGTCTTTTTTATAATGCGAATAAGGTTCTTATTCATGGATTCAGCAAGACCATTCACCTGCAAATAATAATTAGTTTAGTGTTTCAATATGATACCATTTTCCAATGAAAAATCAAAGAGTTTTAATGATGAAAATTATGTTGCATTGTCAAAAGCAAGTGAAGTAGGAATGTCAAACTTGGAAATGATGTTCTACTACAAAAAGTTGATGACTTCCTGATCATTCACCTGTTTGAGCAGAACTACTTTTGTCCACCGCGTGAAGTAATCTACGTGAAGTAATCTATAGCAGTAAAATATCCCCAATAATGTCCAAGTGTCATTGTTGAAACAGTTCTTCCACTACAATGGGTTGTAGTGGGGCGGATGCCTCTTGTTTTTGTCTGCACACCTTTTACAGACTGGACACTTGCAGGCATAAGCATAAGAATCTCTAAACAATTTAGGCTAGCAAAAGTCATCCCATATAACCTTATGCATGTTAGTGTTTCCTATAAAATGTCCGCTGGCTGGTCTGTCGTGTATATCACACAATACCTTTTCTGAATCATGTGCCTCCAAACACTTGAGTAGTACTCTGTTGTGGTGCTTTATGAACAACACCCCATGCACGAACTGATAAGATAATGCTTTAACTCTAAGAGCCCTCTATTGTCATGTTGAAAAGTGGGAGGGAATAGTGTCGTGTTCAAGGTATTGGCACACATTTGTGCACCAAGAGTTTGTGCTTGTAGCGTGGAAGGCTTGCTCAACGTTATACATCTCAATTCCTTGTTATCATCCTAAAATATATTCTTCTTCCTCCTTTGCATTTACTGCGTTTGCTTCTAGTTGACAAAGACCATGGCCCTTAATTGTGTGAATTAGCTTGATTTTTAGATCATACTCTTGCAACCCAGTCATCCAGTTCACTCTCCTTTCACCTAGCTCTTACTAAACAAGCAGTGATTTGACTACTGTGTGCAAGACAAAGATAACACAATGATTTTTCAATATATAGGGTTGAAAATTCTTTACTGACTTGTATACTGCATAAGCATATTTGTTCGTGGTGGGGTAGTTAAGCTCTGGAGTTTGGTCCTTGCAGACTTGTGTTCATGAAGGAGATATGTCGATCATTGTTCAATTCATCCTTCTAAGTTAGTATAATAGCAAGAGAGGCATCAGAAGAAAAAGTGTAGAGCAAGAAATCTTTATTGAAGTATGGGTTGTACAATGCGGGTGCTTCTACTATAGCCTTCTTAATACAGGAAAACACATCCTTTTCCCTTTTATCTAATTTTTAGACTATGTCTTTCTTCACCATCTCCTATATTGGTTTAACAATCTAGGCATAGTTGGAGATGAACTTGCAGAGGAAATTAATTTTCCCCAGGAAAGACTGCATGGCCTTCTTATTCACTGGGAAGGGAATATATGTGATTTCCCTAACCTTGATTGATTCTACCTTAATCCCACTCTTAGCAATGATGTGGCCCAAGAGATTACCCTCAGGAACTACATGTAGAAATTATGCTCTCTACACATCTTGTAGAGAAACTATAGATTAAACTAATTATGCAATGTACTAAAGAAAAATATTTAATCTACTTCCACAATCAAACTTACGGAAGCTTAATCGATTTTGAGCAAGATGAAATAAAACACATATAACAGAGAAGAAGATCCAATCACACGTGAAACATAGAAGAATACTCTAGGGAAAGCGTTAGCTAAAATCCCTGCTATCTATATTATCATACAAGTGGACATATCTCAGGATTACACAAAACTTTAGCTCTCAAGCTATCCAGCTCTCACTACAATCCCTCATTGATGCTTATAGACAGAATAGACAACACATATGCCTTCCTTCAGTCCTCCAAGCCTCCTATTTCCTTGCACAATTTCTTCTGGGTCCTCTAGCGGCCGCCTGTGTGATTCTCACCTCACACACTATTGTTAACCTCTGTAGTAACTGCGCAATCCTAAAGGAATATTGTTCCTTTTGCATGGATGAGTTTCCTTTATAGGAAAGTTCCTCCAACTGATAGTACACTATCCCTGTCTTTAATCTCAACTAGGTCTTTGTCTGAAGTGACATGTATGAGTTATTTATGAGAGAATCTTTAGTTATCTAGAGTACACTAGTTTGATGCATGCATGCATTAACTGAATGAACTCACAATTAGCTCCTCAAACTATTTGGAACTAATTTAATTGGAAATAACTCAGTTAACTGAGCTAACTAATTACAACTCAATTATAACTCATCCTTATCTCCTTAATTAAGGGATAATCTCCTTAACTTAGGGGATAATTGTTGCATTGCTTCATAAAGACTTCTAGCTTGAATTTCTCCAACTAATTAACTCAAGATGAATTAATTAATTATTTTCCAAGTAGTTGGTGAGACTAAATTCAAATTTTAATTCTCAATTTTACTTCAAGGACAAACTAAAATTAGAATATACTTGATTATATTTTCAGCATTTCTATTTTTTCATTCCTTGTTGCTATTTTCCACACTGGTACCTGAAATGCTATTTATATAATTTCTATTATTAGCATTTCTTATTGCTGTTTTCAACACTGTGAAGATACTTTTCTTTGGATTTAAGGATATCTCATACTTGTGACATCGCTCAAAAATATTCTTTAAGTGGCATATGTGGTATGACCTTTGTTTGGAGAATACTGTTACATCAACAAGATAGACCACTATGTTCCACCCAATGAGTTTGTGGAAAGTGATTTCCATAGCACATTAGAATGTTGCGCCAATGATGATTAGCCCAAATTGCATTTGCCTGAATGCGAACATACCCCACTTCATTCTAAATGTAGTTTTAAGTCTTTCAGGCTTTGCAACCATAACCTGGTTGTATCTGAAATAACCGTCTACTAGGGAAAATATTCCATACCCTAATATTATTTGCAATATTTGTTCCATGGAAAGCATTGGCTAGTTGAGATTTAAGAAATCTACACACAAGCAGATTTCCCTAGACTTCTTCCTTACCGCAACCAAATTTGACACCCACGTTGAGTGTCACACTCTGTATATGATTCGGGCAGCCAATAATTTTCTCAACTCTTTATGAATAAGAGGCTCAATAATTGGATGTACTTTCCTTAGCTTCTATTGGAATGGATTGGACCCTTCCTTGATCAGTATCACATGCTGGATGATTCATGTGTCATATGTCTTGATTTCATTGTACATCAATGCGAAGACATCATGGTACTACTTGAATAAGTGAATAAAGGCTCGTTGCTCTTATGGTGTGAAACAAATCCCGATATTGACATATTTTAGATCCTTATCTATTCCTAAGTTAATCTGCTCATGCACAAGCATGGAGCTCTAGGCTTTGGGATTGATAGGTCCCTAGAAGCAATTCTGCAAGTCATACAAATTTTCCAATGATACCACACCCTTTGGGATGAAGTTTCCTTTACTTGCACTAGTTGCATCTTGGAATTCTTTTTTGTGTTTGTCCTCATCAATCGTTGCATCTCCAAATACATCAGTGTTCACCATGAAGCACAATATCTGCTAGTCATCATAAAAAAAATGTGTAAAGTAATGATATTATCAGGAATGCAAGGCTTATAAAGAATTTCAACAGAAAAACCATCCCTTAATGGTGACAACCTAGCAGCAACATTTGATAATGAATTTGCAGTTGTGTTACACATTCTTGGAGAAAAAATAATATTAAAAACTTAGAAATGTGAAATAAGATGTCATACCTCTTTTTGATAACTTCTAAGATGAGGTGACACACAATGTATGGTCTTACGTACCTGTCGCACCACCATTTTTGAGTCAACTACCACTTTTAGGATTGCGACATTGAGATCAATGGATTTTTGAAAGCCAAAGATGAGTGCTTCGTACTCTGTAGTGTTGTTCGTGCACTCAAATTACAAGCAGCTAGAGATCAAATTGTTTCTCTGTAGTGGGTCTATTAAAATGCAACCAACTCTAGGGCTCTCCTGTGTTTTGGAACCATCGAAGTAGATAGTGTAGATCTCATATGTACAGCGACTGGGAACTACACTAGTACTGCTACATCTACTACTAATTGTAAAAATTCCATTATCACTAGATGGACAAGAAAGGAGATCCAATTATGTATATCATGGAACTATGGATGGTTGTGCAAGATAACACCCCAGTTGAGTCTCAACGAAGAAATTTCCAAAAATTAATTCTATGAAAGCCATCGATTCATTATGTTTGTTCAAGGGAGTGACAAGGTGTTTTATATCTCTTTGATTCTACTTAGATTTGATTATTTCTTCCCCTATACGAAAGTCATAAGTGTGACTAATCTGTGGAAAAGTACCCTTGTAGCTTGCTAGACTAGTCTCTACTCAACAACACTCTATATGCTTTTGGAACATCCACAATCACTATCTTGATACATTGGTGAACTCATCCATCAAATGATAAGCCGATGATGACATTTCTGGTTCACTAATTGCCTAGATATGATTCATGTTGAGTTGAATAATATGTGCATCTATTTTGTCCCATTTAGCATTGATTTTATTGGAAATAGATAATGGCATTACGTTCACCAATGCACCAGAATCAACTAAGCAATTGCGTACATTGAAATTGAAAATTTTGAAAGTTAACAAGAAACGTGGGAAGAGTGTGTTCACATCTATCGTTAATGCATTGAGTACAGATTTGAGAAAACCGAGAGACTTACCAAATCCCTTTCTTGAAGAGGTAGTGTTACCTGTAGAGGTATGCCCAAGTGCTCGTAAGAGGATGTCATGTTGGCTCATGATTTTTTTAATTCAAACATTGAAATGTTCGCACAAACCTTCTTCAAGTCATCAATTATGTTATAGTCCACAGTGAGAACAATGGTCGAGGTGTCTGAGGATGTAACTTGGTTTTTGGTTTCTAGAATGATGGTTTTTCCTTACTACTAATGGAACCACTTTTCATTCAGACTGCTTTCCCATACTTGCTCTGAGTGTCATGTGCTGAGTTGGTTGGTGGGTTGATTTTCCTTAACATATTTTCTTTAATTTTATACTTTGAAAACTCGATTGTAGTGTCCAGCCCTTGGCTTCTCAAGTTGTATTGGTTGGTATTCTTCTAGGTCAGATAGTCACTCAAAGTTTGTTTATTAGAAATACTCTTTTGGGTTGTGAGTATATAGTTAAACATGTTCACTGCATGCCCGAAACTTGGAGTTTCATCTGCTGCAGTAGCTTCTTATTTTCTTCTATAGGCTCAGTCTACTCTTCAGCGATTACTAAATCAAAAGGCTATGTAGCAATCATGCTCATGGCTTCATTCCACTGTGGGAACGTTTTTTCTTAATGATGTTCTTAATGAAACACACAATATATATTTGTGCCCAACTTTTCAATGTTCAACACTACATTCGAGCTCTGCACAAACTTTTTTGGTTTGTTGTTGCTACTGCTAGAGGTTGCATTCCTTCTGAACAGGTTAAATACGGTAGGCTTGCTACTCATGGTGGTCTCACTTGACCTCTATTTGAGCTCTTCCATTTCATTGGACAGATACTTGACAAGACGAGTCAATCTTTCAAGATTAGATGGTTCTTTCTCTTTGACCTTGCTTACAAAGGCCTAAGAGCTCTTACCCATTTCCTTGGAGTCTTTTGTTGGTTCATCATTTGAGATGACTCTTATTGCATGCAATTCCTTCTCAATAGTGATAGCCTCTTCAAATTTTTTGTTAGTGTTTGTTTCGCAGTTTGCTTCACAAACTACGCAATGCTTGTTGGCAAGGCAGAGGTGTAATAATCTAGGTTGATGGAGTCATGAGGTTTTGTGTCTTCTAGAAATTTTCTTGAAATGTGATTGAACCTCTGGTTGAAAATTTCACTTTTTCCTTTTTATCCATCTTAATATTACCCTTTGCTTTCAATAACATGGCAAGGGTCTTATCATCAACAATTTTTTCAAGGAACATCTTCTTAAACCCCTCCAATTCTGGAAGGAGTTTGGAGGAAGGTTGTGATACCATAAAACTTCTCTACCATCCAAGGTACATGGGAAAAGTCTACATCCAACATCATTGTAATGTACCTCAAGTTTTTGTAGATGCAGGTGAAATTTGTCCAGATGGTCTTCAACTTTCACTGTCTTATCAGGGTCATACTTTGTTAAGAGCTTCTCTAAATGCCTTGGCATATTGTGTAGAACACTTGGAAGTGCGAGTGGGCCCTGAGTCATCTAGTCCATATTTTGGTTAGCCATGTATTCTTCTTCATTGTCCTCCTCTTCTTTATCAAATTATGATGCCTCTTCTTCCTCTTCTTCTTCTCCACTTGTCTCGCCGAAAGTTGTGTGTGAGAGAAAAATATTGTCTTATTCACCACTGTGAAAGAGTGGAGGCTCTTCTTGTTTTTCCATAGAGTCTGCTAGTTCTTCAAGAGTGGAAAGAACCATTTTTTTAAGATTCAAAAATACTATCCTCGTTGAGGTGGTCTTGTTCTTCTTCGAGAATATGGAATATTGATTACTCCCACGATCAATCCAACAACTTTTGCAAATTGACAGGTTATAGGGCAGATGACCCATATCTAATCATATGGAATTTTACACTCAGGATTGGGCTAAGAAGAATCATCAGCATCATAAGCATGAGTAGGGGAGGTGAAATGAACATTTCTACCTTAACCAAAAGATGGGATGATGGGGTTGGTGGGTTTATCAGCCATAAAATATTGGTTTCCCTCCTTCTAGCACCAGAAATGTTGATGGTGTTGGACCCATCAACATTCAGGGGACCTCCCTAGTATGAAGTCCTAATTATACCTCACACCATTTGGTGTAGGAGTCCCATCCGGTATAAAGGCATGATTGCAAATCCTTAAATATATACCTTGGATCTAGCTGTCAGCACAAGAAAGGGATGTAATGGTGTCTTAAAAAAGAAACGGGGGTGTTTCTGGTGAGTGTTCAGTTGAAACTATGTCAAGGTTCTTCTACTTTGGAGGGGGGGAGAAAAGTGAGCCTCTAAGTGATAGGTAATAATACCACCCAAGAAGAAACACATGTGAATCAAAAGGATTTTTCTAACATCCAATAGAATAGTCCACAGCAGATGCGACGATCACTATAACCAATAAATTAAGAAGGATCTATCTAGTATCCCACGAAATAGTCCACAAGGGTGGGACAGTAATAACAACCATTATAACAATTTCTCAATTAGATAAGCACTAAAATAACCGAAATAGTTTAACTATCTTAACACATGTGAAAGCAAACATGAAATACGAACACCCACAGATAGTCTTACAAACATTCATAGTTCATGCATGAAGAATGTGTTGGCCTTGAAGGCTTCTATTATTAAATAAAAGTTCCAAGACACATATTTACAATTTACATAGCTAGCCCTAGTAGTGGCACACTGGAGCCACTCCTTGCTCTTCAAATAACTATTTGATATCTCTAATGCCTTGTGCGAGGAGCCAAGGTGAAAATTCATTTTCTCATACAATGAGGGAGTAAACATAACCAAGGGCGACTTTTTAACTACCCTGATGATTGTTTGACTTCTTGTGAAATTTCAAATTACATGACTCTTTACATCCCATGTGTGTCCTTTGGACTTCTACTTTACAATACATTTGAATACAATATACATGATCCATAATAGTGATGCGGCATATGACCACTCATGACATGGCATGACATGAGACTGCTCACATGGACAACTTGATGATGTGGAAATGGCAAGTCATTATTGTTGCTAAGTGATATATATCTTCTTGGATATGCTTTCTCTTCACCTCCACATTTATTGGTGATGCATAATCTTCAATGATATTTAGTCTCGGATGGTAGTTGCAAATTGTGTCCCTTTGCTTTCTCTCGATTGATCAACTTGTAAGTTCAGCTACAAGAGAGTCTTCAGGAATGCTTCTCTCATTCTTATCCTTCTCCATTATCTCGCCATGAAATAATAGTGTGCATGTTCCTTCAATTCACTCATGATGAGACAACATTAATCTGAAAACCCCCTAGTCTAAGATGATACATTATTCTCCATCAAATGAGCTTAGGACAAGTGACAGATTGGAAAGAGGGTCTCATTGACTACACATTGCGCAATTCCAACACTCACGGGAAGAGCTTGGGCTCTGAGACTATGTAATGCACAACTCAGAGAGGCTTGAAGGACAAAACTCTGTAGTTTCTGGAAGAAGTGGGGTTTGGATGAGGGAAAGGACACTGGGAAATCAAAATGCATAGTTTTGGATGTGAAGGGAGGATCAGATTTTTCACATTGCAAATTTACAAGAGTCAAGAGAAAATTTTGAGGGATGAAGATGTAAAGTATGTAGTTCAAGGCAGTCAGGGAGACCTAACTGCAAAATTCTTGGGGCCAAGATCAGGAGTTGGGCACCGGAATTGCATAGAGAAACAAACCTAGGGGATATGGACTATGCATTGTGTAGTTCCAAGTAGCAAGGTCACATATTAGAGGGTTGAAAATGCATAATGTGTAGTTTAGTTGGGGCCTGGTGAAACTAAGTTCATGAGTCAGGAAGATTTTCTGAAAATGGCTAAGTGTGGGATAGGTGATGAAGTGTGATGAACATTGATGGTGATCACACACCTAGCATACTTTGAAAACATGATAACACAGATCATCAGAACACATGAACAAATCATTTCCCTTTATTTGATTTCTTTACGACATGATACGACATGTGCGACACTTAAGATAGGCTTTAGGATGACCGTGATGACACTTGTGCGATAATGCTCAAGAATTTGTGTATGGGTGCAACAGATATTTACATGGTTAGGAAAAATCATATACACAAAGGCTAACCTTCTAAATCATGATAATAGTCTTGCAAACATTTCATGATAGCCAAACATGCCAAAAGACAATAGTTAACCCAACATGCAAAAGGGACCAAATCATTGCAAGAAAGCTCATGAAATGAGCTCCAGTGTTTGCAACAAAAATGTAAAATACCAAGGAAGATTCCAAAATTGAGTGAAAGCCAAACTTTTGGAGGGTGTTGTAGTAGCTACAATAGGTTACTTTTACAAGAAATGTATGTCCATTACATTGTTGCATCCTTTCTCGAATTAGTAAGCATTGAGGGTGGGGGAGATGTTGTAGAGGCCTCTTAGGCCTATGTAAGTCATCATACATAATAATTAAATGTGAGTAACGAAAGTTAAATGTATGAGGCGAAGTGAATGATTTGTTAGAGTGGGTAGAAATGCTCTAACCACACCTCTTATGTATAAATACACATTAAGACTAATAAAAATTTTGTTGGAATTCCTTCCCAAATTGTGTTCTTCTTTGTGTATAATGTGTATGTTCTTGTTGTTCTCATGATGTTGTCCATTTTTTGTACATGTAAAGGCTTCATCTTCAACAACACATCTCTAAACACATTCAAGAGTGGTGGAGAAAAAGTCATATCAATAAAGACAAGGTCCTTATCCAGTTTCTCTTGGAGTGGTTTCTTAAGTCATTATTTACTTTGATTTCTAAGGATGTACCTATTTCTAGAGTGTACAATGAGGAGAAAGAATTTTTTAGAGCCGAGCAACTTGATTTAATATATTCTCAATCTAGGGTCATCTATGATATTTTTATGATGCACCAAAACCAAAATCACATTAAGTTAAGCCTAAGTCAGGACCCCATGCCGATGGTGTTGTTGGTTCCATCAGTTTGAACACTATGAGTTTTATTATAAGCTAACTATATCAGATGTATTTACATCCACCAGTGGTCAGCAAAAATCTATCAGTCATTGATCCTCCTTCATATACTTATGTTGTTCACACATTACAATCTTCCAATCCCAAAGGAAACCAACAATTTGAGGAAATACGAAGAATATAGGTAAGAATTTGATCATCAAACTATCATGAATTTGATGGATCCAATAAGATATTTGAAACAAAAAGAATGTTGTGAATAAGGAGGGTATAACTAAAATTGGTGATAGTACTAGCGGGGGAAAGAAGGGGTAGAAAAAGAAGGTAAAATTCTCTTGAAAATTATGTAAGTGTTGTAGCGGCTACAACCACCCTCCAAAATTTTGCCTTAGCTTCGTTTTCGAGCCTTCCTACCAACCTTTCACAGAAGCATGTCTTGCTTCATCAAGTACACAAGATTCAATGATTTTCTTGTAGAAAGATAGCCTCTCCATCAAATATTGTTGCATTCCCCTCGCAGGTTGTTTCTCTAGACTTGGTCTAGTTGCAGGCTGAGTAGTTCCCTCAAGAAATTGTGCAATTCTAGAGGGCAACCATCCTTCCCTCCAGAAATTGTGCAATTCTATCTGGCAACCTACTAGGTTTTAGAATTGCACAAATTTGTCAGTCGGGCTTCATCCAGAAAATTACGCAATTCCTCCCAATAGGGCTGCTCAGTATAGGAATTGTGCAATCCTAGGCAGCATCCAGTTGCTTTGCCCAGAAATTGCACAAATCTCCTGGGCATCTAGCTCAGCTCCCTTCCAAAAATGCGCATTTTTTCCTAGCAGTTGAGCAAGATCTTACATGTGTAGTTGGTTGGACCGGTTCCACCCGGGACCATGAAAACTTGACTTGCATGCATGGGCTATTTTTTCCCAGAATAGAAAAAGTGACATGCAAAAATCATCCCTAGATTTTAGGGAGCTAGTTTTAGTAGCTGGAGGTTACATGCAAGGATCATTTTATAATCTTTCCTCCAAGTGTCTCTTTTTCCTAGATTTGTGGTATGCACGTCATGAGCTTCAAATTTATTTACTTGATGCATCAGTGCTCATTTCTTCACATCTATCTTGGAGCTCTAACATCCCACAACACATCCAAGACTCTTCGACACATCCAGTTTAGCTATTCACGGGTAAGTGGTCTCAACTTGTCTTTTGCAACATTTATGTGTTTTTGCTTGTGTCAGTGTTGTTTGCTTGATTTCTTTGAACGCTTGTTGGCATTTACATGCATACTAGCTTATACTAGAACCGTTTTAGTTTTCATTAGCATCTCACTGCTGTCGCATGGATGAAACTATTTTTCATGAATGGTCGTTGATTCAGCAACCGGCTTCACCCACATGCATGTTGTTCCATTTTTGAATTGTTCATTCACTATTTGCATGCATGATCATTTGCTTCTGCTTACACTCAATATCACCATGCATTCACTTTCACATTTTCTTTAAGTTGCCCGTCAGTAGGTCTGGGCAGTCTTGGCCTGGACTTTACCTCACCAACAGGGAAAATTTTAAGAACCACCCTAAATTTATATGTATAATAAATGGGTGAATCCCCATGATACATACGAAAAATGGGAGGCAATTTTATATATAATATAATATGTATATATAATTTTTTTGGCGAATCTTTCACCAGATTATATTATCTTATAAATTCATGGCAAATCTTTCACTGAATTATAAAATATTGTAAGATCTTGGCAAATCTTTCACTAAATAATAAAACATTGTGAAGTCTTGGTGAATGTTTTGTAAAAGTATGAAGCCATATAGGATAATAGAAAACATATTCATTAAACTGTAATATACTAACATACATGTTTGGAAAAAAGAAACATAATTTTCTCTTCCTACAAACAATGTTGCAAATTTCATTGGTCGTGTTTGTCAAGGTTCTTATGGTACACTCTTTTATATCCTTCCATTAGTTTTGATAATATTCCACAACAAAGTTCTTGTAGGTGTTGATCTTGACCACCAGTTCTGTCAAGGTAGGAGAGATTAATCTTTTCTCTACCACCTTTGTCAAGCTATCAAATTTCTTTCTTATTTCATATACTCCAACTGTGAGATAAAAAAAAAAATACATCAAGTTTGTTTACCCCAACACGCCAACAAGTAGCAAGCCCCAACTATATAATATAAGAAAGTAGTAGATATCCCAAAGGCTTGAAGGGGATCTAATGGAAAGAAGTGACCATTGTCAGAAGCCTTTGAATCAATATATAAATATATAAATGTAGATTTATTATTATTTTAATTGGAAATCTTCAATTAAATAATAAAAATTAACTATGTCTCTCCCAATCTAAATTGCTTATTAGCATAATTCACTACCTTCATACGTCTTGCATTTTTTAATAGCATTGTAACATGTGGATTACTTTCCTTTTTGGTGCACAATCTCCACCTTTTAGGAAAATATGGGGAAGTGGCCCAACCCCTACAGGTCATTACGACAAACTAAGAATAACAACGAAGATGAAAGGTTGTACAAACCAACATATTTTTCAAACAACTAAAGATCATTACGACAAACTAAGAATAATAGAGAAGATGAAAGGTTGTACAGACCATCATATTTTTAAACAACTAATCCAACATCGGTACCTTAACTTTTTCATGAAGATATCAAATTGAGAACATTTGAAAAATGGTGGGAAATTAGGGTGCCACTATCTCTCTTTTGCAAGGGTGATGTAGGAAAAGTGATAAGATTTCACCATTTTGATTTTTTTTTTGTTAAATCAGAAAAACCAATATTAATGGAGATATTGGTATTTTTTCTAAATTTTGTGAAGTGACTAAATGTAGCTTTAACCATTCACCTTAAGTTTTTTTTTAGAATATAATTTCCTAAGTCTATTTAATATCTTCATTATCATAAAAATAAACATATATCCATCTTAACTCCACATCTACCACTCTTCTCAGCACTTGGCAGACCCAAAATTAAGATTGATCTAAGCTGATAGAATTTCCTCATTAAATAGTCTATTCTCACATGAATAACATGGTATTACCATGGGTCAATACCATGTGTTATCATAAACCTTGAGCCTAAAAACTATTATAAGTAATTTATAAAAATTAATAATTGATTTTTATTTTTTTATTTTAACCAAGTTAAAATGTTCAAGTGACATTAAATTACAAGATCCATTTTTAATCTTGATCTACCAAGCCCCCAGAGGGATTAAATATTTTTTCACTCTATGCTAGTTTACATATCACCATATTTGATCCCTCTCGGGCTTAGTAGATCCAGAGTAAAATGGATCTATGCTAGTTTAATTCTCCCCTTTAAATAAGCTACTTTCCACCTGAATACCATGGGTCAATACCATGTGCCATCTTTATTTTTTATTAATACTACTATTAGGGTTAATAATGTTTTTTTGCGTGGTATTGATAATATTTTTGCCCATAGTATTTGGTCCATAGGCTTCACCTAAATATAACAAATTTTTTGAGTGTTCGTAAATATAAGGTGACTTATGGAGTAAATATAAAAAAAATGTCTTATTTATTTACCATAGTTCTCGTTTATTTATATTTTTATTAATTTACCATACCTCTTTTATAAATATGGTATTTGGCCCATAGGATTCACTTAAATAAAACCTATTTTTTGAGCCTTCTTAAATAGAAAGAGGGTTATGGACTAAATATAAAAAGAGGTTTTATTTATTTACCATACTTCTAGTTTATTTATATTTTTATTTATTTACCGTAACTTTGGAGTAAGTATAAAAATAGGTTTTATTTATTTACCACACCTCCAATTTATTTATATTTTTATTTATTTACACCCTTGCGTGTTCATAAATATAAGGTGACTTATAGAGTAAATATAAAAAAAATGTTTTATTTATTTACCATACCTCTCGTTTATTTTTATTTTTATTAATTTACCATACCTCTAGTTTATTTATATTTTTATTTATTTACCACACCTTTGGAATAAGTATAAAAAGAGGTTTTATTTATTTACCATACCTCCACTTTATTTATATTTTTATTTATTGTGACCAAATACAACCTCCCAGAAAATGGGCGATTGCAAATGAATTTAACATTGCAAAGCAGAACATCGTGCAATTGCAATGGAATATAACCTCCCAAACCAGGTGAATCAGCTCAAATGAGTCTTTTCATAGTTTATCCGCCCCTTTTTTTGGGCTAAAATGAAAAAAATAATTATTTTTTAAATAAAAGTTGGGCTCAATATATGAAATGCGTGTTTTATAAAAATTTCGCCCCTTTAAAATGAAAAACCCCTTAAATTTCGCCCTTGGGCTAAAATTCGCCCCTAAAATTTACCATGCTCACCAAGACAGCATTACACAATCCTGAGAAGGAATATTTTGTCTTCCTCTCAGGAAATGCGCATTTCTACCCAGGAGATTTCCTCTAGGCTTGCCTTGTGCAATTCTGAGGGGTTGTGACTATTGGCCTAGAAAATTGCACAATGCAGTCACTGAGCCTGCAACCATTGCCAGCTGAAATTACACATTGTGCAATTCTAGTAGCTAGTCAGCCAATCTAGATTGCGCATCGCACAATTCCAACAGTCAGTCAGCCTCCCCAGATAGCCCAAACTGCTTTTGCGCAGTCCTGGCAACTAGTCAGCCAGCCTCCCAAAATAAATTGCGTAATCCTTGCCTATCAATCCCCAGGTATGTTGGATGTTTTTCCTCAAGTTTGCTTTGTTTTTCGCTGACAGATTTCTTGCCATCCATGTCACTTTGTCTCCAAATCTAAAAGGTGTTTTGTCCACCTCTTTCTAGGTCAGGATTAATGGCCTCCAAGAGATCAGGATCAAAAGACACTGACGGAAGTGTAATTTGAGCAGTAGTTGAGTGAGTGTGTGAAAGTCTACCGATATATGAAGATACCAAGTTGTTTCTAGACAAGGACATCAAGTTGAAATGGCAAGAGGTTAAATATGCATTTGCAGACACATTTTGGGAAGACCTCGAAGGCCACCAGGTGTATGTGAACATCCAAAAGTCTGGCTTGTACCGGATTGCATGCAGGTATCCCGTGCTCCCATGCACAGACATGATACATTTTATTATCTCGCACATCGATCCTCAGAAAATGACATTGAGCAGTGTCAGTGGGACGGATATTGCTACCTTTAGGGTGCAAGATTATGATAAGATGTATCAGATGAAGGAGTTTGTGACCATCATGGAGACACCCTTCAACTTGCCCAGTAGCAATGCCAACTCCACAGACATTTTGAAGAACTGGTTGAAGGATTTGGCTAAATTCAAAATGACAACCAACTAGATCTACAAGACGAAGATATTACGGAAGGCGTATCAATACTTGGTCATCTTTTCATGTTGACTATATGGCCAATAAAGCATGGAAACCTTCCCACAGAGTTGGGTGATCACACTGGACTAACTGGCCAGAGAGGGAAAAGCATGTAACTGGTCTAGCATGTTGGCTCATCAGCTGAAGGAACAAGTATTAAGGGCTCGACGGCCACCCAAAGGTATGCAAGCATAGATCTACATGTTCGCCTACATCTTGGATGCAATCTATGCCCGACAGGAGTTCCCGGGCTTGAAGTTGGCATGGACATCAGCAAAGAATGTTGTGAACACTTATTGTAAGACGTCTAAATGCAGCTTCAGAGGAGTTATCACATGGCTAACTGATAATTTTCTCACCCTAGTTTACAAGATGATATTTGAACAAGATCCACCCTGCATGTCAAAGGCAACAATGGAGGCATTGATAGGCATTGTTGATTGGTATGCCTCACCGCCCGACACCTTCATATGGATGTACAATGTGAAGAAGCCTTCGCATGTTCTACCGAAGTTTGCCTTGGACATACTCGTTATGTAGGAAGTAGCATATCACATCTCGGCAGGATTGGCAGCTAGGCTACACTAGAAGAAGAAGGCACCTCGGCCCGCTCTTCCACTCCAAATTGGGTTATACGAGATCCAGAGTTTCAAGCATGTGGATGTCGAAGCACATCATATGAAAAAGTATCTCTTCGACCTCCAAAGTTACAATTCGTATGACCCACATTGTCTTGTGAAAGATCATTCCACGACAGTACAATTCAACTGGATCCATGGGGCATGTCACTGGGCAGAGGAGGACCCATGGAGATATTTTTACAACTCCTCTAGACTCAATGAATTGGTCGGCTTCGCTATGGAATGGTTAGTGAAGAAACGTGAAGCAACATCCCAGAGAGCACCAAAAGCAGCAGAAACAACAAAGGTGAACATACCAGTGGGTGACAAGGGCAAGAGGAGGATTGTCGATCGCATGAAGGAAGAGAAACGTTGCAAGTTCCAAACAGATCCACTTGTGGAGAGAGTAGATATGGCTATATAGGCAAAGAGGCAACAAAGCAATAAGTGAAATGTGTAAAGGCAAAGAGAGAAACGGAGAATGGAGAAAATGGAGAAGGAGTTGCATGAGTTGAAGGAGAAACTTTGGAAGGAACAGGAGCTATGCAGATAGGAGAAGGAAGTGCATCAATAATAGGTATAATAGAGGGCACAACTTGTGCAGACAGATGAAACAAATCTTGTACAGATAGTGGACTCATCAAAATAGCTAGCATCAGGCAAACAGTGTGATCCATTGTAGGAATAGGACTTCGCCCAAGAGATAGAGCGAGTACTTGAACAAATGGATATGGATATGGAGCGGCAAGAATTAGAGGAAGACACCGACCTCATGCCTCACCACCAAGAGGTCAACCCAATAGCTTCACCACATCTAGAATATGAGCAAGTCCCAAGCGACCAACGAGACACTGAGATTCTTGGAGATCAGTAGGAAGGAGATATGCACAACATTCCATTTTATGAGTCTCAACATAGAGTTGTGCAGTCTCACAAAGTGTCGACTCCGAAAGATCATACATCTCCTGCACATTATGAGGAATGAGTTATCATGTCTGATGTGTGAAAACATCCAATAGCATTGGCCGATGCTACCAAAGAATATGATGAAGCCACTAGCTCGAGTATTCGATTTCTAATAGTTGAGAACGAGCAAATGGCGAAGGAGATACATATGGCCAAGCAGGGAGGAGAATTGGTTACAACATCCGCCTGAGCAGAATTGAAGAAGGCAATACTAGATGAAGTGTTGTCCCTTAACACAGGCATGTAGGCGATGTATTCCAAGTTTGGTACTGTGTATAAGGCAGTCATCCATCTAAACAGATGACAACAACGATGTGCCAGAAGAGCACGTATCTTGTCAAATATGCATGTTGTTGTTGATTACATGAAAACATGGACGATGAGATACAAGGGAGCCCCACTTCACCTGCCTAAGATGATAAAGCCCAAAGCAGTCAAGCTAAAGGCATGCATCCAAAGTCAAATCTGGAACTATGAAGAGCTCTCGCATCTCATCACTAGTCTATAGGATTTCCATGCACGTGTATTCAAGAATATGGATGTTGTTGTGTGCACACATAGGATCCCATCTATTGGGACTCACCCAAGCGAAGAAAAAGGCATAGGTCCATCTAGAGCTTGACTTGTACTTTGACGAGTTGATGCGCATAGCCACTAGCCCAGACTTGCCCATTAGTGTAGACATCATGCACAAGTATGTTGTTGGTTCGATCATGTTGAAGAGAATGATGCACATGATTTCAAACAAGTTGGACAGAGGAGCCCAAGCAGTGTACCCAGATGCTATGGAGGCAAGAGTTAGGTTCTAGAAATATGTCATCTTGGAGTACACAGACATTGTCATGGACTACCAATCTTGTCATCAGTACACTATTATTGATCATCGCGAGGCTGTCGAAGAGTTGGGCTTCCCATAGTTGTTTGAGTCATAGTGATGTCTTGCATAGATTTCTCAAGCCATTTTGTCTCACATGGGTACATGTGCATTGTAATGTAACATCTTGTCAAGTGTAAGTTCAAGTGTCGATAGTTGGATGTAACAGTCATAGAGTAGATCAAGATTCATGAGGGTAGATGAACTGTCACAAAGGGGAATGTCAAGGGTCACCGCACCCTTTGCTATAAATAGTCCCTCATAACTCATTGATAAGACTATCTTAGAGAAAGCTTGGACAGTATTGTAATGTGCCTCGGTTTCTCCATTGCGCGGAGCTAGTATATCTCTTTGGAGGAGCAAGCGGTTGGGGTTGTAATGTTCCACTACTCGAACTAGCGGGTGTACATGGATGTATTGTATGACTAGAACTTACACTTCTTAATATAATAGAGCCAGTATGTTTTCATGCATATGTTGTTATTGTAGTTGGACTATTCTGGTTGTTGTAGCAATGTATGTTACTTAAATTACGCATCTATGTATGAACTATTTTGTATGCAATTGTATGAATCATGTTGCAGATGTGTTGTTGGTTTGAACATTACTTTAGATTGCTCGCTATCTTGCTTTCCATATGGTGATGCATCTTTGCTCGTGTGTTCACTTCTAAGCCAAGTACTATTACAAGTTTCCAGGAGGTGCACTCACCTCACTCCCTTTGTTAGAACCTCTCATACACCTTCCTTAACTCACCGCAACTTTCACACCCTTGCTACCAACAGGGACATCTTACTTGCCTCTGTGCAAAATCGTGGTCAAGGCATTACCATATGAACCACTGTTGGGACTCCTACACCAAATGATCTCAGGTCTAATTGGGACTTCTTACTAGGGAGATCCACTAACATCTTAGCGGGTTTAGCACCGTCAATAGTAAGGGATATCATTTAACACATCTTTTCCCTAATATCCAAGATGTGTAATGATTGTTAGCACACAATGCTTCTTCTAACCAACATGTTTTGCTTAACAACCCTTTTCCACAAGGTCGAAAATTTATTGTAGGCACTACCCCTATCACTAGAACAAAAAAGGGGGAAGATAGGTTCATTCTATGTCTTTAAGTGTTTCATCAAACACATATATGATGAGTTCTCAAGTGTACCTTTACGCTAGATCTCATGGTTATGTGACCCCCAAGTATTCGAAGTGGAAACAACCATTCGAACCATAGAATGGTTTACCCATCGAAAAACCTACGATTTATCCTATGCCAAAAGGAACTTTAAAAGGGTTTAAAATCAATCCAAATTCTCAAGTTGTGCAAAGCTACTCCATTATGGAGAATATCACCCAAGCCCCATGTGCTATGTCTGCCTTAGAGGTGCTCCAAATGCGCCCCGCACAGAGAAGTGTGTTGTTCACAACTATCAAAGTTTTTGACCCCAAGAACTCTTAGACTATTATATTTGATACTATGAATTTCAAATTGTGTTTACCTCATCATGTGGCATTTCAGTTATAGGTCACATACTAAGGCAAAATGATATTTAGGATGGTTTTTGATGAGGGAGCTTAAACATGTGTGATTTCCATGTATTGTTGGAAGACAATTGGGGCTCTTAAGTTGGCACCATCACCAATTCTCCTTGCTACATTCAATGGTCATTCTCATAGGCCACATGGGATTATCCTTGCCTTTCTTATTAAATTATAAAGGGGAGACTATCTTGGTAGAGGTAGAAGTAGTCAATTTTATCCTATAGTATAATATACTCTTGGGACATAACTAGGTTTATGTGACGTAAGTAGTTGTTTCTACACTATTTTGGGTATTATGTTTTCCTCATCAAGGTAAAATTCACAACCACAGACTAATTGGAAATTTTAAAATCCTACTGGTATCAATACCATAGTAATTCCCAGAATTTTGGGGTTGGTATGTATCCATCACTTATGGGTACTATTAATTTTATGCCCCTATCAGCTCAAATAAACATCATTTCTACATCTACCATATCGATATCTTAAATCAATCACTTTTTCACATCTTATTTCAAGGATCCATGAGTGTTTCCTTTTCATTTTTCATGGTGGAAGAAGTTAAATATGCAATAATAGTTGTTCCTTTGCCTCCATCTCAGTTGACATATTAGGCTATTGTTAATGAAGCTAGAAACATTGATCTAGTTATGTACCCATTTGGGCAACCAACTTAGCCATTTCAATCAATTGTTTAGACACAATGCTACCTTTTGATGAAGTAATCCTAGAAGAAATGGAAAGTCATGAGTAGCCTTGGGAAGATCTACATCATAGAGAATATTTCCTCCTAGAATTAGAAAGGGTTGAGTCTAGCAGGTCTAAATCAATCATTGTTGTAAGTAAAAACCAATCAATGAACCTTTTTGTAACACCCATTGTGTATGTAGAAGGGAACATTGGCCAATATTTTTGAAACTATACTGGTTGAAATTATTAAAAACCATAATGTAGTCTAAAGTGTATTTATTAGTGTGAATTACTCTCCCAATGAGATAAAAATCTACACCAATCTCTTTAAATAATTTCGCAATGTTTTTTTATCGATCTTATGAGGAAATTATAGGAATTAAACCCTAGTATAGTACAACATGAGATCAAGACCTATGAAAATGCTAAACTTATGCAAGATGCTTCAACCAGTTAATCCTAGGAATATTATGACAATAAAGGTTCAAGTAGAGAAATTACTTAAGGCGGGATTTATCTATCCTTCCCTACTTACTGAATGGGTTCCAAACCCTGTTCTTATGGACAAGAAGTAACGAATAATCCAAGTGTGCATGGACTTTAATGATCTTAATAAGGCTTATACCAAGGACAATTCCCCCACTTTTTTCACACATAACATCATTGATGAGTGTGATAGAAGTTATTTTTTTCGTTTATGGATGGTTTTTCAAGCTATAATCAGATGAAAATTAATCCAAGCTACTAGCATAAGAGAACATTTATATGTCCTCGGGAAATGTTTTCCTACTAGAAAATCCCTTTTAACCTTGAAATCATTGGGGATAAATTTCAGTAGACCATGTCTTATGCCTTCCATGAAATCAAACATTAGTGGAGGCCTACCTCAATGACTTAGCTACCCATTCTTGAAATATCGATGTAACAACGCTTAGTTAAAAGTTAATGTAATACAAGTTAATAAAGGCAAAACAAGACCACGGTTAAGGGACACTTATTCCAAGTTGAATGTTGGGAAAGACATCCTAGTGTGGGTGTTCATTTTGGTTATTATGGATAAAATAATTTGGAAAAGGCAATGTCGAAGTCTTTGAAAAGGAAAATGGAATTTTATGGCACATGTATTTATGAAAATATAGGAAATTAGGAGAAAAGGAAGGTGAAAGGTCACAAGTTGCATGTGAGGAGAAAATTGAAGGAAAATATTAGAAATTGAAAAAAATAGAGGCCTCATTGACAAAAAGGCTTCTGAGGATTAGTTGGAAAGCTTTGGCTCAACTTTGAAGCAAGAAAGGAAAAATCAAGAAAAGGAAAGGAAAGGAAAGAAAATATCAACTAAGGAGGAGCAGGATCAAGCAACTTCAGTAGGAATACTTGTAGGTAACATATTGCATTTGTGATTTCCTAGTTGGTTTTGAAATGCATGGCTTTGCATGTTGGTATATAGTTCTCTTGTTCTCAATGGCATGGTTTTTTCGGGTTATGACAATGGTTTTCAGCCTTGCCTTGACTTTTTGGATAGCCATGGTGTGATGGGATTGTTTTCTCGGTTTTGAGCTTTGGAATTTCCATATAGTTTCAGAATCTGGGGTGGAGCTGGTCTCACAAAAATTCCCAAAGGCCTAGGAATCCCTTGAACGATTTTGGTAAGATACACGGTAACGCCTAATGGTGTTGTCTCATTTCAGGGATTAGTAATATGGTGTGGATTGTAGAAAATCCTAAGAGATAAGGAGATGGAAAATTCCTCAAGGATAGTGATGGAGTTTGCAGGCATTCCAAACTCGATTTGGTTTTGTGAGCTTGGAGTCAATTTTGGTGAGATCACGATTTGGTGAGGGTGGAGGTGGTTTAACCTATGGATTCCCTTACTTATTTTGGATTGGTGTATCCATGAGATTCCACATTCATTCTTGGAATATGGCATGGGGGTGACTTGATAAAAGAAATATTTGGTTCAACCATGTCTATGGTCAAGTGGTATGTGGAAGTCCCGAACCTAGTTGGCTCTTGCCTATGTTTAATAAAAGCTAATTTCTCTTGATTTTTTACTTGTTATTATGTGGCCTTAATATTCATTATATCATCATTATTTAAATGGTTTAATGTTGGTTATAAGCATGGTTATGTGACTGGTTATAGTCATGATTATTTCATGTATTTACTTGTAACTAAAAGGATAATGGATGCAAGACCTAATTGATGTAAAAATGGTTAAGGGAAGAGGGTGGTGATCCTTCTTGTCAAGTCTCATATGAGTTATCACTCATTTATGCTTTGTCTTGTATTCATGTCCTCTAGATTGCATTGATGCCAAGTGTTTGATAGAATGTTAGTCCTGATTGGGGATGTTCAAGCCTAGTCTCGGAGCCAGTTTTGGCTTGCAAGTCTTGTTGTCATGTAAATTATGGATTCTAAAGCTACAGGGATTTCTAGGCAGTGACCTAGATTTTGGGCTTGAAAAGTTCCACAAATCTCAGATTCACAAGCATATTTTTGAGGAGAAAAGTCCCTGACGCATGCATGCCTTGTTGTGCAAGCGTTTGGAGCCTCCCAGATGTACCCTTGCCCATATCAAGGGAGCGTCTAGTGGTTTAATGGTCTAAGACTTAGTGGGACCAAGGGATTGGTCATGGGGATGACTGGAAAGGTTTATGGGAGCCCTATAGTGGGTATAGAAGGCTTTTGTTGTGGGTTTCCATCAATTCCACTTCCTTAACTAACACAAGGATTCAAGTCATAGCATAGTAACTTCTCGTCATATGTTTACCCCAGTTGTTTTTTTACTTGGGTAGATGTTGGAGGAGGTCATTACAGAGTGGTATCAGAGCATGGTTCACCCATCAGACTAGATGGGCGGTGTGTTGGTCATGCATTCATGTCGGTTGCATATGTGTTCCTTATGCTTGTAAGTCCATGTGCTTGTTTCATTTGCATAGTTTTGATCATTTTTGTAATGATGTCACCATGTGAAGGTTGATGGTTTTGTGGGATGTGTCTTCATGAGTGTATAGTTGTATATGCATTTGTTCGGCATGTCAGTGTCTATATGTTGTTATGCATGTATTTTCATGGTTATGGTTATGCATGTATGGTAGGTCATACATGCATTGTGAGGTCATTGTATGCAATTAGGTCATCATGATAATATTGGTGTGTTATGATGAAAATGAGTTGGTTGAGATAGAGTAGGAGATGTAGATCATTAAAGTGAGGTTGTAGCACTAGACTTTGGGGGTAAGAGCAGATCATCATACAAGTATTGTATGTTGAGCATGCAGGCATGTAGGTTAAGGATTGTTATATTCATTATGGTTATGTGTATGCCTTTCATTCTATTGATGTTATGGCTACATACATTATAGATGCTAGTTGATTAGTGTAGTCATATGCACAAGTGTGAGATAGTCATGAATGATAGTAATGTGTGGTTGTATGCATTGTTATTGTTGTTTTATGTTAGATAACTTAATGATTATGTTATATATTGTTGATGAATATGTTATAGGTTAACTTTTTGTTTTTATATGATAGTTAGCCTTATGATTAGATTATATGTTTTTGATGAGCATGATATATAACTTGTTGTTGTTATATGCTAGTAACTTGATGATTAGGGTTATTACATGAAGATCTTGATGTTATATGTATCATACTAATTTGGATTGGTCTATGAAAATAGGAAGTATACATACATACATACATGTATACACATAAACATGAACGAGTGCTTTGCATACATGAAGTATTCTTAACCCTAATTTATCTAAAATTATGTGGATAGGTGTTATATTCATGGACATGTGTTTGACAAGTATAATAGTCCGTGTCTAGTTATAGCTAGATATGTCAAGGGAATTGGACTCCCTTGAGACATGGCACAGATGTGTTCAGCTACAAGGCAACGTGCTTGGCATAACAAGGTAAGGTAACTGACATATTGTTATATTTATTTATACACTAAAAATTATGTGTTTATGGTAGTGTGATGTAGAGAGTTGCATGGCAAGAGAGGTTGTCATGAAATATTGAAGAAGGCTTAGGTTGAGATTTCCTTGGGAACCATGGGGATTGAGTCATAGTGTTTGTTGAGAGTTTTGTGCTTTCAATACTTTTTCATTTGCTTTTTATTGATTTGCAGTGCATGATCATGCCACTTTGTTTGCGATGTCATATTGTTATTGGTTTTCATGATTTTCTTCTTATTTGTTTCTTGGTATTGCCTTTTATGTTTTGAGAGTCATGGGAATTGGTTTGGGAAAGAGGAAAGTTAATGGATTTTGAGGAGAGTTGTGTGGTACCCAATAGGTGATGTAAGACCTGGTTGAAGCTCAGTGCATGTATAAGGGCAGCTGAAGGCAAGCGTATGACAGCTAGTTCGATTTGTTGGGTCCATTGAGGTAAATGGACAGTGATAGGACAATCATGAGAAAGCTAACAGGAAAGGTAAAGTGAATCGACGTGAGGCATCTGATTCCTTAGCTATGTTGAGAATGGTTGATTCCAATGTTGTGCATGTTGTGCATGAATAAAGGAAGTTCTCTTAATCTTGACCTTGGGATCTAGTAATTATGTTGTGACCATGATTGCTTTATGCTAATGTTTATATGCATATATGTATGTATGTATGTTTTTATCTGAAAGGGTCATCAAGGATCATGATTGTTTTATGTTGATGTTTATATGTATACATGTATGTATGTCATTGTTTGACAGGTTCACCAGGGATCATTCTTGTGGAGGAATGATTGCTTATGCAGTTGAATGGCATGAAGAGGTTCCTAGTTTATGAGGAATCAAGTGGGAAGAGTAATCATGACAAGTATATGAGGTCAATATCATGTGGCTATGAATTGATATTGTATGCTTGTATTATGCCTATGTTTATGTTATGACAAGTAATGTTGAAGGATACATTAGCGGAATGAAAAAAAATTGCTTTGTCACATGCTAAGATAAGCATGGATGGTAGAGAGACAATGGAAGCAAGATTTCTTGGTAGAGATAGTGTGGTTTTGGATGCACATTGATATTTTTTTGCATATGTTGTATATGTTGTACATGTTGCATCTCTGATGTTATGTGCATGTGGTGTTGTGTACATATAGTGTGTGTACATGTTGTTTATGCAATGTTATGTGCAGCGTGGTACAAATATTGTTGTGTGAATATTGCATATGCAATGATGGATATAGATGGTGCTATGTACATGTTGGATATGTGGTGTTGTGTACATATTTTACTGTGTGCACAATGGATATGCGATGTTGTCTGCATATGGTGTTTTGTGTATGTTGGATATGCAGTGTTGTGTACATATGGTGCTATTTACATGTTGTATATGTAGTGCTATGTACATATGGTGTTTTTTGCAGGTTGTGCATGTGGTGCTATCTACATATGGTGTTGTGTGTGTGATTGTACATGTGGTGTTGTGTGTATGTGGTGCTATCTACATATGGTGTTGTGTGCAGGGGGTTTTGTGTACATGTTTTGAATGTGATGATGTGTACATGTGGTGTCATGTACATGTCATGCATGTGGTACTATGTACAGGTGGTATTGTGTCACGTTGTACAGGTGGTGCAGTGTACATGTGGCATTGTGTACACATTGTGCAGGTGATGTCGTGTACATGTGATGGTGTGCACATCTTGTGCAGGTGATGCTGTGTATAGGTTGTATTGTGTACACGTTATAGATATGGTACTGGTGTGCATGTGGTATTGTGCACATGTCGTACATGTTATGTTGTGGGCATGCAGTACTGTGTATGTGCATTTTGTAGTCATGGTATTGCGACATGTATTCTTTGTGTTGTACTATGTGTATGTATATGTATTTTGTTGTGTTGTACACTGGGTGTAGGTGTATGTGTTGTATGTTAGGTGTAGGTGCATGTATTGCATGGCATTATATGTTGTGTGTGGTTATATGTGTGTGATTTACACTATGTGTATGTGTACATGGTTGAAGAGAAGGAATTGGGTGTTTGTCGGGTGCGGCAACCAATTCGGGGTGTGTATGGAAAAAGGACAAAAGTATAAGCTAAGGATTGATTAAAGGATAAGTATCAGTAGTTTATTTCAATTTTATTATGCATGTGATTTATGATTCTGGTCTATGGTGTTTAAATGTGATCTATGATTTTAGTTTATGTTGGTTACATGTGATTTATGATTTTGATCAATTATGGTTGTGTTTTGAGCTAACCTTATGTGATATGTTTATACATGATGATTTGGTCAAAGATGCTAGTTTGACTTGTTGTGATAGGAAACGAACATAATTGCAATTGTACCTTGTTGACGGACCACCAATGAGGTATGATTTGAAGTTATCTCAATTTATTTTGAATCTAATGGAAATTATGTGTTTGGTACAAGAAAACATGAAATGCCTAGTTGGGTGGTCGAAACTAATGACAAGCATTAGCAACAACAACAAAGCAAATTGGAATAGGCAGCAATATGATGGTAAAGCATTAAGGAGCAGGGACATTGTGGGACTGGTACCCAATAGTGTCCATTGATTTCCATGAGCATGTTATGACCGGTATGATGGTTTTGAGGTAGATATATCCCTTGGTTGTTAGCCCTCTGATGTGAAGAATACTTTCCAAGGGATGGATTTCCTGGGATAGGGGATGTCAGGGAACTTGGAAGGTGAGTGATTGCATGGAAGGTGGTGACTGATTGCCCGAGGGCCTATGTAGCAGGGAAGGGAAGTTTGGGGATAATTGTTTATTGGTCATTAGCATTTCTAGATGGGATCAGATACAAATTTAGAGTGTGCTCTAAAACAAGGAGCTGATAATTGTTTACTAAGAGGACAAGTGGTTCAAGATTGTAGCACTGGACATTCGAAGAAGATTTGACCTTGCAGTGGATTATGGACTTCCTGGGAAAGAGATGAATCCTGGTATTACTTTGAGAGTGGAGGCGTGAGCCTCTAGATTTCCTTGTTGCAGATGCAGACATTGTATCCTTTTCTTTACTAGTTGAGTAAATGTGCATATGTGCATATGTGATTATTAATGTAAATACCATAAGGAGCTGAGTTATAAAGCTCCAATAAGTGGTATGGTTGTTATCTTGTCATGTTGTCATGATGTTTTTCGTTTGAGACAGCCATTCATTGTAAATACTACAATGAGATAAGTTATAAAGCTCATGGGCATTATCTTTGCTTCTCAACAGCTTTTCTGAGGTCTTGGTGTAGTTTAACACCAAGGATGGTGTTCCCCAAGGGGGAAGGGTCTGTAACAGCCCCTGGTTAAAATTTCATGTAATAAAAGTTAATAAAGGAAAATAAGACCATAGTTAAGGAACACTTATTCCAAGCTAAATGTTGGTCAAGACATCATAGTGTGGGTGTTCATTTCAGTTATTATGGCTAAAGTAATTTGGCAAAGGCTTCGAAAAGGAAAATGGCATTTTTGGGCAGATTTATTTATGAAAATAAAGCAAATAGGGAGAGAAGGAAGGTGAAAGGTCACAAGTTTCATGTGAGGATGAAATTGAAGAAAATAGAGGCCTCATTGATAAAAGGGCTTCTAAGAATTAGTTGGCAAGCTTTTTCTCAGTTTTTGAGCAAGGAAGGGAAAAGAAAGCAAAGGAAGGACAAGGAAAGGAAGGGAAAGGAAAGATCAAGTAAGGAGGAGTAGGATCAAGCAAATTTAGCAATAATACTTATAGGTAACATATTGGATGTGTTATTTCTTAGCTATTTTTGACATGCATAGCTTTGCATGTTGGTATATGGTTCTCTTGTTGTCAGTGGCATGGTTTTGTCAGCTTATGAGAGTGGTTTTCAGCCTTTCCTTGCATTTTCTAGATAGCCATGGTGTGATGGGATTGTTTTCTTGGTTTTGAGATTTGGAATTTCCAAATGGCTTCAGAATCCAATGCAAAGGTGGTCTCTAGAAAATTCCCAAAGGCCTAGGAATCCCTTGACTAGTTTTGGCGAGATACATGGTAAACCCTGAGGGTGGTGTCTCAGTTTAGGGCCTAGTGATTCAGTGTGTATTGCAATAAATCCTAAGAGACAAGGAGGCATAAAATTCCTCAAGGATAGTGATGGAGTCCAGAGGCATTCCAAGCTTGGTTTGGTTTTGTGATCTTGGTGTTGGTTTTGGTGAGATCACGGTTTGGTGACGGGAAGTGGTTTAACCTATGAATTCCCTTGGTTTTTTGGATTGGTTTATCCATGAGATCCCACATTCATGATTGGAATATGGCACGGGGTTGATTGGCTAAAAGAATTTTTTGGTTCAACCATGTCTATGGTCAAGTGTTACGTGTAAGTCTTGAACTTGGTTGGCTCTTGCCTATGTTTAATAAAAGCTAAGTTCTCTTGCTTTGTTACTTGTTATTATGTGGAATTAATAGTTGTTATCTCATCATTATTTACATGGTTTAATGTTGGTTATAAGCATGGTTATGTGACTAGTTATTTCATGTATTTACTTGTAACTAAAAGGATAATGGATGCAAGGCCTAATTGATGTCAAAAAAGTTAAGGGAAGAGGGTGGTGATCCTTCTTGTCAAGTATCATATGAGATATCAATAATTTATTCTATGTCTTATATTCATGTCATTTAGATTGTATTGATGCCAAGTGTTTGGCAGAATGTCAGTCCCGATTGAGGATGGTCAGGCCTAGTCCTAGAGCTAGTTTTGGCTTGCAAGTCTTGTTGTCATGTAAATTATGGATTCTGAAAGCCATCAGAACCTAGTGGGTTAAACCCTCTAACTTTCTCTGAACTAACAAGAGAACCCTCTCTAAGTCTCCAACAACCTTCTCCTTGGATCTTATATGGCACTTATGTCATGGAAATATCTCTCGTCTCATTGGTCTAACATTTGCACATATCACATAGTAATTTTCCATTTCTTTTGTTCATTCAAAAATAATATTTACTTCTTGATCCAATCACATATAAAAAACATAAAAATAGAAAAAAATAGAAAAACTTTAAAAAATGTTTTTTTGACATTACCCCATACAACATCTAAGGGAAGTGCCAGCTTAGGGTCTCCTTAAAAGTCGAGATTTGCATATTGATATTCATTGATGCCTATAATCTACTTCTTCCACCATTATAAGAACTCATCATTGAAAGCAACTAAAACAACTCATTTCCCCCCCCCAAAAAAAAAAAAAAAAAAATTATGGCCATATGGTCTACCCATCGCGCCATCTAGAGATCTCTCTGGTGTCCACTCTCAGTCAGGTGTTTGTAATCTTGAAGAAGAAGAAAGTAAACAATATACTACCATGTCCAAAGTTCTTGGACCGTCCCTACCTTTCCTGAAGTAAGGTGACTTTCATGTTCATTAGAAAAGTAGTGCTCTAGTCACAACAAGTTTGAGAAACTCTACTGCCAGTAACATTTTAGGCCTTGATGTTTGGTGAAGTGAAGCCAATCCTGAGACTTGTGCAATACTAAAAAGTGAAATCTTGAGAACAAGGCTCTCAATAATTGGAATCCAATTCCCAACCTTTTGGGCATGGAAAATTTTAAGGGCTAATATTCACAAGTGGGATAATTTTCCATGATTTTTCCAAAAAAAAAGATTCACCCAAAATTTACAGTATAAAATTATTTTACCCTAAATATTGCCAAAATTATATGGACTCTACTATAAAATAATTAGAAATTTGGAAAATTTTTTAAAGATATCAACAAACATTTTATAGTTTCATATTAAACACTACTGATATACATGTATGTATGTATGTCATTGTTTGACAGGTTCACCAGGGATCATTCTTGTGGAGGAATGATTGCTTATGCAGGTGAATGGCATGAAGAGGTTCCTAGTTTATGAGGAATCAAGTGGGAAGAGTAATCATGACAAGTATATGAGGTCAATATCATGTGGCTATGAATTGATATTGTATGCTTGTATTATGCCTATGTTTATGTTATGACAAGTAACGTTGAAGGATACATTAGCGGAATGAAAAAAATTTGCTTTGTGACATGCTAAGATAAACATGGATGGTAGAGAGACACTGGAAGCAAGATTTCTTGGTAGAGATAGTGTGGTTTTCGATGCACATTGATATTTTTTTGCATATGTTGTATATGTTGTACATGTTGCATCTATGATGTTATGTGCATGTGGTGTTGTGTACATATAGTGTGTGTACATGTTGTTTATGCAATGTTATGTGCAGGGTGGTACAAATATTGTTGTGTGAATATTGCATATGCAGCGATGGATATAGATGGTGCTATGTACATGTTGGATATGTGGTGTTGTGTACATATTTTACTATGTGCACAATGGATATGCGATGTTGTCTGCATATGGTGTTTTGTGCATGTTGGATATGCAGTGTTGTGTACATATGGTGCTATTTACATGTTGTATATGTAGTGCTATGTACATATGGTGTTTTTTGCAGGTTGTGCATGTGGTGCTATCTACATATGGTGTTGTGTGTGTGATTGTACATGTGGTGTTGTGTGCATGTGGTGCTATCTACATATGGTGTTGTGTGCAGGGGGTGTTCTGTACATGTTGTGCATGTGATGATGTGTACATGTGGTGTCATGTACATGTCATGCATGTGGTACTATGTATAGGTGGTATTGTGTCACGTTGTACAGGTGGTGCGGTGTACATGTGGCATTATGTACACATTGTGCAGGTGATGTCGTGTACATGTGATGGTGTGCACATCTTGTGCAAGTGATATTGTGTATAGGTTGTATTGTGTACACGTTGTAGATATGGTACTGGTGTGCATGTGGTATTGTGCACATGTCGTACATGTTATGTTGCGGGCATGCAGTACTGTGTATCTGCATTTTGTAGTCGTGGTATTGCAACATGTATTCTTTGTGTTGTACTATGTGTACGTATATGTATTTTGTTGTGTTGTACACTGGGTGTAGGTGTATGTGTTGTATGTCAGGTGTAGGTGCATGTATTGCATGGCATTATATGTTGTGTGTGGTTATATGTGTGTGATTTACACTATGTGTATGTGTACATGGTTGAAGAGAAGGAATTGGGTGTTTGTCGGGTGTGGCAACCGATTCGGGGTGTGTATGGAATAAGGAAAAAAATATAAGCTAAGGATTGATTAAAGGATAAGTATCAGTAGTTTATTTCAATTTTATTATGCATGTGATTTATGATTTTGGTCTATGGTGTTTAAATGTGATCTATGATTATAGTTTATGTTGGTTACATGTGATTTATGATTTTGATCAATTATGGTTGTGTTTTGAGCTAACCTTATGTGATATGTTTATACATGATGATTTGGTCAAAGATGCTAGTTTGACTTGTTGTGATAGGAAGTGAACATAATTGCAAGTGTACCTTGTTGATGGACCACCAATGAGGTATGATTTGAAGTTATCTCAATTTATTTTGAATCTAATGGAAATTATGTGTTTGGTACAGGATAACATGAAATGCCTAGTTGGGTGGTCGTAACTAATGACAAGCATTAGCAACAACAACAAAGAAAATTGGAATAGGCAACAGTATGATGGTAAAGCATTAAGGAGCAGGGACATTGTGGGACTGGTACCCAATAGTGTCCATTGATTTCCATGAGCATGTTATGACCGGTATGATGGTGTTGAGGCAGATATATCCCTTGGTTGTTAGCCTTCTGATGTGAAAAATGCTTTCCAAGGGATGGATTTCCTGGGATAGGGGATGTCAGGGAACTTGGAAGGTGAGTGATTGCATGGAAGGTGGTGACTGATTGCCCGAGGGCCTATGTAGCAGGGAAGGGAAGTTTGGGGATAATTGTTTTTTGGTCATTAGCATTTCTAGATGGGATCAGATACAAATTTGGAGTGTGCTCTAAAACAATGAGCTGATAATTGTTTACTAAGAGGACAAGTGGTTCAAGATTGTAGCACTGGACATTCGAAGAAGATTTGACCTTGCAATGGATTATGGACTTCCTGGGAAAGAGATGAATCCTGGTATTACTTTTAGAGTGGAGGCATGAGCCTCTAGATTTCCTTGTTGCAGATGTAGACATTGTATCCTTTTATTTACTAGTTGAGTAAATGTGCATATGTGTATATGTGATTATTAATGTAAATACCATAAGGAGCTGAGTTATAAAGCTCCAATAAGTGGTATGGTTGTTATCTTGTCATGTTGTCATGATGTTTTTCATTTGAGACAGTCATTCGTTGTAAATACTACAATGAGATAAGTTATAAAGCTCATGGGCATTATCTTTGCTTCTCAACAGCGTTTCTGAGGTCTTGGTGTGGTTTAACACCAAGGATGGTGTTCCCCAAGGGGGAGGGGTCTGTAACAGCCCCTGGTTAAAATTTCATGTAATAAAAGTTAATAAAGGAAAAATAAGACCACAGTTAAGGGACACTTATTCCAAGCTAAATGTTGGTCAAGACATCATAGTGTGGGTGTTCATTTCAGTTATTATGGCTAAAGTAATTTGGAAAAGGCTTTGAAAAGGAAAATGGCATTTTTGGGCAGATTTATTTATGAAAATAAAGGAAATTGGGAGAGAAGGAAGGTGAGAGGTCACAAGTTTCATGTGAGGAGGAAATTGAAGAAAATAGAGGCCTCATTGATAAAAGGGCTTCTAAGAATTAGTTGGCAAGATTTTTCTCAGTTTTTGAGAAAGGAAGGGAAAAGAAAGCAAAGGAAGGACAAGGAAAGGAAGGGAAAGGAAAGATCAAGTAAGGAGGAGTAGGATCAAGAAAATGTAGCAATAATACTTATAGGTAACATAATGGATGTGTTATTTCTTAGCTATTTTTGACATTCATAGCTTTGCATGTTGGTATATGGCTCTCTTGTTGTCAGTGGCATGGTTTTGTCAGCTTATGAGAGTGGTTTTCAGCCTTACCTTGCATTTTCTAGATAGCCATGGTGTGATGGGATTTTTTTCTTGGTTTTGAGATTTGGAATTGCTAAATGGCTTCAGAATCCGATGCAGAGGTGGTCTCCGGAAAATTCCCAAAGGCCTAGGAATCCCTTGACTAGTTTTGGCGAGATACATGGTAAACCCTAAGGGTGGTGTCTCAGTTTAGGGCCTAGTGATTCAGTGTGTATTGCAGTAAATCCTAAGAGACAAGGAGGCATAAAATTCCTCAAGGATAGTGATGGAGTCCAGAGGCATTCCAAGCTTGGTTTGGTTTTGTGATCTCAGTGTTGGTTTTGTTGAGATCACGGTTTGGTGATGGGAAGTGGTTTAACCTCTGAATTCCCTTGGGTTTTTGGATTGGTTTATCCATGATATCCCACATTCATGACTGGAATATGGCACGGGGTTGATTGGCTAAAAGAAATTTTTGGTTCAGCCATGTCTATGGTCAAGTGGTACGTGTAAGTCTCGAACTTGGTTGGCTCTTGCCTATGTTTAATAAAAGCTAAGTTCTCTTTCTTTGTTACTTGTTATTATGTGGAATTAATAGTTGTTATCTCATCATTATTTACATGGTTTAATGTTGGTTATAAGCATGGTTATGTGACTAGTTATTTCATGTATTTACTTGTAACTGAAAGGATAATGGATGCAAGACCTAATTGATGTCAAAAAAGTTAAGGGAAGAGGGTGGTGATCCTTCTTGTCAAGTATCATATGAGATATCAATAATTTATTCTATGTCTTATATTCATTTCATTTAGATTGCATTGATGCCAAGTGTTTGGCAGAATGTCAGTCCCGATTGAGGATGGTTAGGCCTAGTCCTAGAGCTAGTTTTGGCTTGAAAGTCTTGTTGTCATGTAAATTATGGATTCTGAAAGCCATCAGAACTTAGTGGGTTAAACCCTCTAACTTTCTCTGAACTAACAAGAGAACCCTCTCTAAATCTCCAACAACCTTCTCCTTGGATCTTATATGGCACTTATGTCATGGAAATATCTCTCGTCTCATTGGTCTAACATTTGCACATATCACATAGTAATTTTCCATTTCTTTTGTTCATACAAAAACAATATTTACTTCTTGATCCAATCACATCTGAAAAACATAAAAATAGAAAAAAATAGAAAAAAAAAAAAAAAAAAAAAAATTGACATTAACCCATACAACATCTAAGGGAAGTGCCAGCTTAGGGTCTCCTTAAAAGTCGAGACTTGCATATTGATATTCATTGATGCCTATAATCTACTTCTTCCACCATTATAAGAACTCATCATTGAAAGCAACTAAAACAAACTCAATCCCCCCCCCCCCCCCCCCCCCCCACCCCCCAAAAAAAAAAAAAAAATTATGGCCATATGGTCTACCCATCGCGCCATCTAGAGATCTCTCTGGTGTCGATTCTCAATCAGGTGTTTGTAATCTTGAAGAAGAAGAAAGTAAACAATATACTACCATGTCCAAAGTTCTTGGACCGTCCCTACCTTTCCTGAAGTAAGGTGACTTTCATGTTCATTAGAAAAGTAGTGCTCTAGTCACAACAAGTTTGAGAAACTCTACTGCCAGTAACATTTTAGGCCTTGATGTTTGGTGAAGTGAAGCCAATCCTGAGACTTGTGTAATACTAAAAAGGGAAATCTTGAGAACAAGGCTCTCAATAATTGGAATCTAATTCCCAACCTTTTGGGCATGGAAAATTTTAGGGGCTAATATTCACAAGTGGGATAATTTTCCATGATTTTTCCAAAAAAATAGATTCACCCAAATTTTACAGTATAAAATTATTTTACCCTAAATATTGCCAAAATTATATGGACTCTACGTATAAAATAATTAGAAATTTGGATAATTTTTTAAAGATATCAACAAACATTTTATAGTTTCATATTAAACACTACTGATATTCATCAAGATTTATAAACTTTAAAATAAATATCCATCCTTCAAGTTTTCTTTGCTTTTGGATACTCATAGTGCAATAGATCTCAATGTACTCATCTATGGTGAGACCTCCCTAGGCCTTACTCTTGAGGTTGAACGCATCTCCTCTCTATGAGAGGCTTGTGATGAAATATATATCCTCAACCTCTATATGAAGAGGAATCTTATATATCATAAAACATCCATAATCTTAATCCCAATAATTAATGAGCATCTGTAAAAAACGCCTTTTCTCATGTTTGGTATAGGGAGAATTTTAGAAAATCATAATTTTGTAGTGCATCAATTGAAGTGTCTGTAAGCACCAAATTGTCGACATCTCCATGCTCCCTCTCTCTCTAAGTAATGTTCATCTTATGATAAAAGAATTTGAATCATTAAATCTTGGTTATACTGAAAAGTATGCATTCAAACACCACTCAGTGATCTAAATAGTCACGGTGTATATGACCTCCTTCAATACATTTTGTGTATGTGTTTGGTCATACACAAACTTACTTCAGGATGCTTGTGTATAGCATACTTCTAATCAAATTTAAAAATCGAAAATCAAATTTGTCAAAAACTAAAACGAATTGGATGAAATTGAAGAGAACGACATGAGGAATTACTTGCAACTATCAGAATTATGTTTGACCTCCTACAAAACCCATGTTCTCAGAGAAAAATTTAGGGAGTTTTTGCACCAAAAATCACTATGAAGGGTAAAACACACAAATCAGGAGTAAAAACTCAAATTTTACTATATGTGGAATTTTTTTACCCACTTAACCTATAGTTTAGTGTTTTTATTTGTAACTTTTTAATCATTTAACTACTACTAAACCCATTTTTGAGTGATTTTTACCCAATTTTCAAGTACTTTCAAGGGACTTAGTGATTTTATGACATTTTACCAGCTATCTTCAACCACAATGTGATGCATTTTGGCAGGTGCATTTTTTGTTAAACTAGCATATAGGTTAGAATCTTTGCACTATACATTGCATTTTAACATTTTGATCAATCGCTAGACACAAGGTCAATTCTACTTCTTTGAAATGAAAACCTATTTACTCACCACATAAACATCACAACTCATTAGTATAAATTACCCTTAACATGGGCATTCTAGTTAGCTCCTCACTAGCCATTCGATACCCATGCTAATCTTTATTTAGCTTGAGAGTCATCTTTAGTCCTTTCATGACTTTGCATTGAAGCCGCATATTTCTCCTCCCCTATTATTTTGACTTATACCTTAGAGGCTCCCATGTGTTTAGTTGTAATACTACATTTCATATTGATTGCTTGCACTTTTGAGATTATTGTTAACCCAGTTGTGCCTTTTATAAGCCAATTTATTCCCCATTATCTCAAAGTGTAACAACCCTAGTGAAAAGTTCATCTAATAAAAGTTAATAAAGGAAAAATACGACCGAGGTTAAGGCGCACTTATTCCAAGTTGAATTTTGGGAAAATATGTCCTAGTGGGCATCACTGGATGTGTTTATGGCTAAAGGAAATTGGCAAAGGCATTAAAAAGGAAAAAGGCATTTTTGGCACACTTATTTATGAAAATAAAGGAAAATAGGAGAAAAGGGAGGTGAAAGGTCACAGGTTGCATGTGAGGAGGAAAATGATGGAAATAATGGATATTGAAGGAAAATAATGGAAAATGAATAAAATAGTGGCCTCATTGATAAAAAGGCTTTTGAGGATTAGTGGGCAGGATTTTTCTCAAACCTTTTGTTAGTTCAGATTTGGATCTCTCTCATTATTCTCTCTCTCTCTCATGCTTGGACACTTAGAGTTTTCTTGGAGCATTCTAGCCTTGGAGTAAGGAAGGAAAAGCAAGAAAAAGGAAAGGAAGGAAAACAAGGATCAAGCAGCTTTAGTAGGTATACTTGCAGGCAACATATTGCATGTATGATTTCCTAGTTGGTTTTGGCATGCATGGATTTTCATGTTGGTGTATAGTTCTCTTGATATTGGTGGCATAGTTTTGTCGAGTTATGCTTGTGATTTTTAGCCTAGCCTTGCCTTTTTCTAGATGCCATTGTGTGTTTGGATGTTGATCTCAGTTTTGAGCTTTAGAATTGTCGGATGGATTTCAGAATCCAGGGCAGAGTTTGTCTCAAGGTTCATTCTGAAAGGCCTTGGAATCCCTTGACAAATTTTGGTGGGATACATGGTAAAGCCTAAGGGAGATGTCTAGGTTTAGGGCTTAGTGATCCAAGATTGGATTGCAGTAAAGCTTGAGAGACAAGGAGACGCAAAATTCCTCAAGGATAGTGATGGATTCTGGATGGAATTCCAAGTTCGATTCGGTTTTGTGTTCAGAGCACTGATTTTGGTGTGGTCACAGATTCATGAGGGTGGAGGTGGTTTAGCCTCTGGATTCCCTTGGTTGTTTTCAGATTGGGTTTTCCATGAGATCCCACATTTTCATTCATGGAATATGGCATGGGGGTGACTGACTGAAAGAAGATTTGGTTCAGCCATGTCTACGGTTGGGTGGTACGTGGAAGTCTCGAACCTGCTCAAATTTTCTTATTTAAACAGAAGATAAGTTCTCTTGTTTTTGTAGATATTTATATGTGGATTTAATGGTTGTTATCTCACTATTAGTTTCATGGTTTTATGCTGGTTATAAGCATGGTTACATGATTGGTTATTGTCATGGTTATTTCATGTATTTACTTGTAACTGAAAGGATAATGGATGTAAGACCTAATTGATGTCAAAACAATTAAGGGAAGAGGGTGTTCATCTTTCTTGTCAAGCCTCATATGAGTTTTCAGTCATCCATGCTCTTTCGTGTATCCTAGACTTGTAGATTGCATTGATGCCAAGTGTTTAACAGAATGTCATTCCCAGTTGGGGATGGTCAGGCCTAGTTCTAGAGTTATTTTTTGGTTTATTGGTCTTTTCATCATGTGTTTAATGGATTCTGGAAGTTATGGAAAGTTCTAGGTAGTGGCTGAAATTATGGGCTTGAAAAGTTCCTTAAATCATGCAGACTCTGGCACATGGTTGCTGGAAATAGTCCCTTAATGCAGACATGCAAGCTTATGGTAGTGTCCAGAGCTCTCTTGATGCTAGCATGCCCATATCATGGGAGTTTCTAGATGTTTAATAGCTTAAAAACTTAGTGGGACCTAGGGGCATGATACCTATTGGTTTGGGATGGCTCCTGGGAGTGTTGTTGCTAATGTGGAAGCTATGTTTGATGGTTTTCCATAAATTCCGCTTCCTTAAGGACAATTAGGAGGATGAATCATATAATAGTATCCTCCCATCACATGTTTACCACGATTGGCCAGTTACGTGGGTAGATATGGGAGGAGGGTGTTATAGAGTGGTACCATATTAGGTTGTGCTCTCTTTGGGTTATATCTGATACCACAGAGTGGTATTAGAGCATGATTGACCCCTCAGACTAGATGGGTGGTGTGTTGTTCATGCATTCATGTCAGTTTCATATATGTTTCTTATGCTTGTACTCCATGTGCATGTTGCATTTACATGGTTTTTATCGTGGTTGTAGTGATGTCTCCATGTGAAGGTTTAGGGCATTGTTGTGGGTTGTGTCATCGTGAGTGTATGGTTGTATGTGCATTTGTTATGCATGTATGGTAGGTAAAGCATGCATTGTGAGGTCATTGTATGAAATTAGGTCATCATGATGTTGTTGGTCATTATGATGCTAATGTGTTGACTCAGATAGGGCAGGAGATGCAGATCATTAAAGTGAAATTGCAACATTGGACCTCGAGGCAAGAGCATGTCATCATACAAGTTTGGATGTTGAGCATGAAAGTATTTTACTTAATGGATTTTTATATGCATTAGGGTTATACACATTAGCTTTATGTACATATCTATTGATGTTATGGGTACATATATGATAGATTCTAGTTGATTAGTGTACTCATATGCACATGTATCAGATGGTCATGAGTGGTAGTAACTTGTGGTTGTATGCATTTCTCTTGTTGTTTTGTGTTAGATAACTTCATGATTATGTTATCTATTGTTGATGAGTATGTTATAGGTTAAAGCATCTTCGTTATATGATAGTTAGCTTGATGATTAGGTTATATGTTGTTGATGATCATGATATATAACTTCTTGTTGTTATATGCTAGTAACTCGATGATTAGTGTTATTACATTAAGATCTTGATGCTATATGTATCATGCTAAATTGGATTAGCCTATGGAGATTGTTAGGGTTATGAAATTCAAGTATGAGTCGAATTATTTGTTACATTGTGTTGTACTAATCTAGATTGATCGTACATATGTGATCACTATGCATAAATGAAAAATGTTTATGAATTTATGATGTGAACATGTTAGCTAGTGACTATTATAGATATCATGACCTTATTTATTTTTGAGTTGATATGTAGTGAAGTTATATCACGCTAATCTAGATTGATTGTGTAGACAAGATAGCCTCCCTTAGATACATTAAAGTATGAGCTTGCTTATAACATCTATTTTGTGCTTGAACATTTGATTATGTCATTTAATTGGTGTTTGAGTGTTGGTGTCTATTATCTCGCCTATCTGTTGTCTAAATGTTTGATTACTTGCATGATATGAGTATTGTTTGTAAAATTTCCTAAATGAATGATCTTGTTTTAAGATGATTGTACTAACACATATGTGTTGAGGTAACTGATATTTACTTGAGTGTAATAGGTGACAGTTGTAGTATTATGTCTAATGACTATGAGTTGACTATGAATTATGACATGGTTTCTAGTCTTGGTAAAGTTTGATTCCAAATTGATAGATATGATTGTCTTGATATTTGGAACATGTGTTTGACATGTGTAAATAGTGTAGGAAACATGCTTGGTATTACTATTATAAGGTAATCATTAATGTGTTTATATAACTAGCAGTTGGGTGATGTGATAGTGCATAGTAACACCCAATTGCAGCAAGGAAAATGTCAAAGAAAGGAATTGGGCAAGAATTCTTTTGGCTATGTTTGGAATCCATAATTCCAAATGAATGAGTCCTTTGCATACAAGAATTCTTGTGAACCTTAATCTTGTTTGACATTATGTGGATATGTGCTAGACTCATGAACATGTACTTGATAGGTATTTTAGCTAGTCTCTAGTTACAGGTGGATCTGTTAAGGGAATTGGAGTCCCTTGAGAGATGGTGTGGATGTGTTCAATTGCAAGCAACATGCTTGGCACAGGATAATAAGGTAACCATTGTATTGTTATATTTATTTATACACTAAGAGTTATGTGTTTATGGCAGTATGATGTAGGGATTGCATGGCAAAAGATGCTACCATGAAATCTTGAAGAAGGCTCAAGTTGAGCTTTCCCTTAGAGGCTTTGGGAACCATGGGAATGAAGTCATGATGTTTGTTGCTAGTCTTGTGCTTTTACTATTATGGTTCTTTGTTTTTCTTGATTGCGGTTTTGTTTGCATCTTGTGCATGGCCATGCCACTTTGTTTGTGGTGTATTTTTCTTGGTTTGTCATGGTTTTCTTATTGTTTGCTTCTCGGTCTTGCCTTCATTGTTTTGAGAGTCTTGGGAATTGGTTGGGAAAATAGGAAAGTTAGTGGAGCCCAGGGAGAGATGAATAAAACCCAATAGGTGATGTAAGGCATGGATGAAGCTCAATGCATGTATAAGGGTAGCTAAAGACAAGCGTAGAACAACTAGTTGGATTGGTTGGTTCCATTGGTGTAAATGGACGATGGTAGGATAATCATGAGAAAAGTAATCAAGAAAGGTAAAGTAAATATATTTGAGGCATCAGATGCCTTAGATATGTTGGTAATTGTTGTTCTTGATGTTGTACATGCATTGCGTGGATAAAGGAAGTTCTCTTAACCTTGACCTTATGATATCTAGAAATTATGTTGTGATTATGATTGTGCCAATGTACATATGTGTATACATGTATATATGGAGGTATGTCATTTTTTGAAAAGATCATGATCGTTTTGTGATAATGTTATATATATGTATGTATGTAGCTATGTAGCTATGTATCTATGTCACTGTCTGACAGGGCCATCAAGAATCGTTCTTGTGGAGGAATGATTACTTATGTAGGTGAATGGCATGAACATATTCATGGTTCACGAGGAATCAAGTGGGAAGAGTGGCCTAACAGATATCTAAGGTTAGTATCATGTGGATATGAATTGATATTGTGTGATTATACTATGTCTATGTTTATGATATGGGAAGGCTAATCCTGAGAGATACATCAACAAAATGAAAATAGTGTGATGCATGACATGCTAGGATAAGCATGGATGGAAGAGAGACATTGGAAGCAAGGTTGCTTGGTAGAGATGGTGTGGTTTTGGATGTGTGGTACTATTGTTGTGCATATATTGTATATGTTGTACATGTTGCATCTATGGTGTTGTGTATATATAGTGTGTGTACATGTTGTTATGTAATGTTATGTACAAGGCGATACATATAGTGTTGTGTGAGTATTGCATATGCATTGTTGGGCATAGATGGTGTTATGTGCATGTTGGATATGTAGCATTGTGTGCATATGGTGTTGTGTGCATGTTGTATATGTAGTGTTGTGTACATATGATGCTATGTACATGTTGGATATGTTGTGCTATGTACTTGTGGTGTTGCGTGCATTTTGTACATGTGGCTCTATGTACATATGATGTTGTGTGCATGATTGTACAAGTGATACTATGAGGACGTGGTGTTGTGTACATGTTATACATATGGAGTTGTGTGCAGGTGGTGTTTTGTACATGTCGTGCATATCGTATTATGTACACGTGGTGTCGTGTACATGTGATGTTGTGTACATGTTATGTAGGTGGTGTTGTGTATAGGTGGTACTATGTACATGCAGTATTATGTGCATGTCGTATATGTTGCATTTTCTACATGTAGTATTATCTATGTGCATGGTATAGTCAGGGTATCATGACATGTGTATTCATTGTGTTGTACTGTGTATGTATATGTATTTTGTTGTACATCAAGTGTACGTGTATGTATTTTGCTCTGGTGTACACCGGTTGTAGGAGTATGTATTATGTTATGTTGTACACTGGGTGTAGGTTTATGTGTGATATGTCAAGTGTATGTGCATGTATTGCATGGTGTTGTATGTCATGTGTGGTTGTATGTGTGTGATGCACACTATGTGTATATGCACATGGTTGAGGAGAAGGCACTGGGTGTTTGTCGGGTGTGGAAACCGATCTAGAGTGCATATGGAATAAAGACAAAGGTAGAAGATAAGGATTGATTAAAGGATAAGTATTAGTCTTTTATTTCCATTTTATTATGTATGTGATTTATGATTCTGGTCTACGATGATTACATGTGATCTATGATTGATGGTTACATGAGATTTATGATTTTGATTTATGATGGTCGTGTTTTGAGCTAACCTAATGTGATATGGTTATACATGATGATTTGGTCAAAGATGCCAGTTTGACTTGTTGTGAGAGAAAGTAAACAAGATTGAAAGTGTACCATGTTGACGAGCTACCAATGAGGTATTATTTGAAGCTATTTCAATTTATTTTAATCTAATGGAAGTTGTGTGCTCGGTATAGGAAACAAGAAAATGTTGAGTTGGGTGGTTGAAAGTGACTATAGGAATTAGAAGCAACGACAAAAGGAATTGGAACATGCAACAATATGTTGGTAAATCACTTCAGGAGCAAGGCCATTGTGGGACACTGTTGCCCAATAATGTCCATTTATTTCCATGAACATGCCATGACCAGTATGATGGTTTTGAGGCAAGTATATGCCTTGTTTGTTTGACTTTCTAATGCGAGGAAGCCTTGCCAAGGGATGGATCGCCCAAGATAGGGGATGTCAAGGAACTTGGAAGATGAATGACTGCATGGAAGGGGGTGTTGTACTATGTGTATCTATATGTATTTTGTTGTACATCAAGTGTACATGTATGTATTTTTCTCTGGTGTACACCGGTTGTAGGAGTATGTATTATGTTATTTTGTACACTGGGTGTAGGTGTATGTGTGATATGTCAAGTGTATGTGCATGTATTGCATGGTGTTGTATGTCATGTGTGGTTGTATGTGTGTGATGCACACTATGTGTATATGCACATGGTTGAGGAGAAGGCACTAGGTGTTTGTCGGGTGTGGAAACTGATCTAGAGTGCATATGGAATAAAGACAAAGGTAGAAGATAAGGATTGATTAAAGGATAAGTATTAGTCTTTTATTTCCATTTTATTATGTATGTGATTTATGATTCTGGTCTACGATGATTACATGTGATCTATGATTGATGGTTACATGAGATTTATGATTTTGATTTATGATGGTCGTGTTTTGAGCTAACCTAACGTGATATGGTTATACATGATGATTTGGTCAAAGATGCCAGTTTGACTTGTTGTGACAAAAAGTAAACAAGATTGCAAGTGTACCATGTTGACAAGCTACCAATGAGGTATGATTTGAAGTTATTTCAATTTATTTTAATCTAATGGAAGTTGTGTGCTTGGTATAGGAAGCAAGAAAATGTCAGGTTGGGTGGTTGAAAGTGACTATAGGAATTAGAAGCAATGACAAAAGGAATTGGAACATGTAGCAATATGTTGGTAAATCACTTCAGGAGCAAGGCCATTGTGGGACACTGTTGCCCAATAATGTCCATTTATTTCCATAAACATGCCATGACCAGTATGATGGTTTTGAGGCAAGTATATGCCTTGTTTGTTTGACTTTCTAATGCGAGGAAGCCTTGCCAAGGGATGGATTGCCCAGGATAGGGGATGTCAAGGAACTTGGAAGATGAATGACTGCATGGAAGGGGGTGACTACATTGCCCGAGGGACAGTGTAGTAGAGAAGGGAAGGTTGGGGATATATTTGTTTTGGTCATTAGCGTTGCCAAATTCAATCAAATGCACATTGGGAGTGCATCCTGGAACAATGAGTAGGTAATTGTTCGTTGAGAGGACAAGTGGTGCAGGATTATAACGTTGGACATTGGATGCAGTTTGATTATGGCAGTGGATTCTGGACTTTCTAGGAAGGAGGTTGTTTCCGGGAAAACTAGTGTCTTTTCGATCTGCTAGTCCCCCTAAGATAGATAGCTATCTTAGAAACAAACAATTCAAAGCACTTCAATATTTCCTTTATGTATGACAGATAAGAGAGAAGGAAAGAGGACCAACCTGTATCTTCCGCTTGGCTCCTTGCTTGTTTCCTCTCTCCCTTGATAGAGTTTGCCACTCTTCTCCTACTTGTCCTGCTTTAGAGAATACATGTAGAGGCAAAGCAACAAAACACCATCAAAGCATCTCAACCTATGATATCATAAACAATGCAAAATCAGAAATACATTAACCATACAATTGCATCCACAAATAACAATATTCATAAATACACGATTATATGGAGGAAAACTCAAAGAACTTTATTGATAGTAGAAATAGAAGAGAGGATTACAACCCAGCTGTCTGATCCAGCATCATCCTCCCAGCATGAAATCCCTCTTCACCTCATGAAAAGCAAGATCACCCAACAATACAATGTTTCTTCTCAAAGAGAAACCAACATCACTTCGTTACAAATTAAAAAATTCCAGCCTCTAGATCTCTCAGCTGAGGGATCCATTTATAGATATTTGTAGAGGGGTGAGTCAGCTTATAGGTTTTTTATTAGTGTCATTTCACTGATAGTTCTTGGTTCCACTTGGATATTTCATTGATCTCTTACTCATTCTTGGGCGAATTCAGAGAGGCAAGTGTCATATGATCAGTTTCTAGAAGATTCTCTGGGTTTCCATTTAGCAAACTACCTCTGCCATTTGTCTACTCTCGCCCATCGCACCCCACAAAAGGCTCTTTTAGTATGCATCACACCTGGCCAGTGTAGCAACCAGTATGCATTGCACCCTAAGCATGGAGCAGTCTGTATGGTCCAGTTTTGGACAGTTCTAAGTGGTTTTTCAAGTGGAACCTCTGGGAAATGATGTAATCAGTTGACCATGATCCTTTAGGGTATGAAACAACACTTTTAGGGGTTAAAAAGCCCTTGGTTTATGGTGGGCTCCATTATTTCAGAAATAATGCTGCAACTCCTGGGACTCCCTTCTTTATTTTTATCAACCCCGTAGTTCGTAACAAACTTGGAAGCGACGGTGTTGTATGCACAAGTACTAGCTCTTGCCGCGACTGTCACTTGGTCAGCTAGCATAAGTCCGCTAGGAGCTTAAGCCAAATTATATGACTTCAGAAGAAGATTTTTAACTAATCGATGAAGGCTAACTCAAAGTAGGCTAATCTACTTGTAGAAAGAAACTGAAAATCTGAAAGGAAACGCAAACCCTAGCAAACCCTAATTTTACCAGCTAACCCTACTGATGCAAGAAAGAGGATGAAAGCTAATGAAAGAGATTCCATTGACTTCTAGGAAGGTAAAATGCATGTGCCTAAGCTACTTCTATAGTAACATCTGAAAAGGAACATCTTTTTGTATTTTTGACTAACCTTGTCAGGATTATTATGCATGTGCTTTAACTGTTTTTGACTCTGCAGAGGCGAGGTGAGGAATGGAACTGGTGAGGCACTTGCAGGAGTTTGGGAAGGTGAGAAGAGGGCCTAAGGGGTCCCTAGCACCCTTCCAAAGAATTTCACAGTGTTTGGATATCAATAAACCGCTTTCGTGAGCTTCTACAGGAAGTTTGCAGGGGTTCTATAGGATGTTCCGAAAGGGAATTTTGGAGGGTTGATGGAGGAAGAAAGGTGAAGAAGTGGGTATGGAGGTGAGATAAGGGTGTGAGGAGGTCCAGGACTTGGTGGAGGGAGCTAAGGAGTGGTGAGGATGGTTGGATTTGTTCAAGGAGGGGTAGAGCAATGTTGCACGAAAATATGGAAATTAGGGCAAAGCGAGCGAATGTGGAAAATTTAGGGCAAGAATCCGAGTTAGAGGATGGAGTAGGTGGGATTGATGGAGTACGAATAGATAGAGAGGTATTACAGGTTCTCTGCAAGTTATTTCTCAAATTGAGCAAACAAAGACTCAGAAAATCAAGGACCTAGTTACTTTAACCTAATCTGACCTAAATAATAGCAAAGAAAATGAACATAAGTTTATTTGCAATGAAATCATGTGAAATAGCTATGGAAAATAAGCAATCATGAACCTGAGCATGTAAAAACAACTAGAACCAAATTTTGCAACTAAGTATGTAACACTAGAAATTGCATGAAGAAGCAAGACAGTGTTTTTATGGCAGCAAGGACACCTTGCTCTCAGCTTATGGTCCCAAGGAGGGAGAGGTGAGATCAGGGGTTGCTTGGTAGCCCTTTTTGAAGATATTTTCTATTACCAACCTATTAAATCAACTTAAAACATGATCAACTATTTCTATCAGCAAAAATGAACTAAATAACCAAACAAGATTGTAACCTACTAGCAGAAATTAATTAAAGGCAGCAAAAACATATAATAGTACATAGAGGAGGCCCTGGCACTTGGGTTGGGCCCAACCCAAAGAGCTACAGGCTCCTAAAAGAAGCTCATAACTGAAGCAGAATAAAACTGATCTCCATTATTTAGAAAATAACCATGTCACAAAAATGTTTACAGCAAAAGCTCCACAAATGAGCAAAACACATAGCAACACTAGAGTGCTAACCTATTGACTAGAATCTAACTACAATCTAACTAAAAACTGACTAAAATTGAACTAAAAAATGTCTAACTAAAATGAGGCCCTAAGCATTCTTATTTATACAAATTGAGGACCCCAACAACCCTCCTAAACTTTAGGAACTCGACTGCCAAAACTTGTAGTTAACAACAACTTTACTAGCCCTTGCTTGGCTACCCTTGTGATAATCGATGTGGTGGCCCTTGAACTATGATCTAATGGTGGAGAATTAAAGGTAAGGGCTCATAAATGAAGGGACACCTTCCTACAAATCCTCTCCACGAATTTGGTTGCCAAGTGCTCATTTAAACCTTTGATTTTGCCTCAAAATTGACCAAAAAACTGCATAAAGCACACATTAGACTTGTTGGCATAGTGACTAACCCAATTCACTCTATTAGCATAAATATAATAAAAAACATGTAATAAACTAATGAGAATGGTGGATTAAGTCAAATTACGAGGCTGAATGAGCCCATATAATTACCCATTTCTGCGGCTCATATGTTTATCGACATATGTGATTGGGTTTGCAGTGTCCAAATATGTCTATAACAGTTGCCACCTAAAGCATGAGGTTGTAAATATTCTGATATCGGTTGAAATGCTTTATCATGAGGATCCGAGGTATTCGAACTAGAAGGTGACTTGTATAAAATAAAATACAATAAATTATCTTCATATTATTTTCATGATCTAGCTAAGGTGGGCATTCCTATGCTCAGCTTTATAAATTCATTTTCATGTACATAGCACAGATAATTGTCCACTGTTGTAGACTGGTGATTCTTGTAGAGCCATCATCCCTTAGCTTGGATGATCATCTGTGCAACTACTGTGTACATTTGATGTCTTTATCTTCCTGAATATATTGCAACCTGGATGGATGAAACTAGATTTGGGGTCTTCAAACTCGTTCAATCTTCACCCGATGTATAAGTCGATCCATGTGAAAAGATGTTCTGAAGTCGAACATCGAAAGACATTGCCTGATTACCAACCAATGATGTAAGCTATTAATAGGTGCAAGAGGAATCACCGATAATGATAATGACCCTCAAAGTACTGCAGTACAATTCACGTGGTGAGAATATAGGATCCGATGTTGAACACCACGCAAAATCTTTTGGTCAAAGGCCATTGATGTAAACCTATCACCAGAAGTGAGAAACCTACCATTGAGGCATGCACACTTCAAAATACTAAAAGGGTTGTTCCTAAGTCAACTTCTTGGATAATGAGATGATATCGACAAGAAGTGACCCATTATAGGAGGGCCATAATGAATCCCACATCTACGACATGAAATGAAGCAAATGATTTTCTGGAGGTGAAAACGATCTGATGATACAAGGTTCAGGAATGGCGATCATGAAAAATGGAGGGTGAAGGTATTGTAGTGGATGAGGCATTAACTGAGTGGTAAATTCTCTGAATGACTTCTCTTGAACATATCGGCGACATTGAGATGGATTGGTAGTGTTAACCCAAAAAATGGATGGTACAGAGGACCAATGGTGATGTGACCGGTGAATGGAATAACCCAACCTGACTCAATCATGGTGATGGAGTAAAAGTGTCATGTTCAAGAGCGACCTACTACCAATGAAGTTCTTCAAGTTTTCTTCCCTTTTTCTCCATTCATTTCTGACCAGTACCTCTTTATTTTTATCAAGCTTGAGGAGGATAACATATGCTTGTTCAATAAATTTCCCTTTGGGCAAACCTATCGCTATCTTTTAGCGAGCCTAGCGACAATGAAACTTGCTCTTGTCCAGATGGACAAGTTTGTCGCTATTGTTTTAACGAGTTTAACGATAAAGAAAACTTAGTCCTTTTCATGTTTAGAGAGTTTAAAAAGAGGTGAAAAGGAAACTCCAGCAATCCTTTTTCGTGGCATAATCCCTTAAGTCTGAGAAAGTATAAAATAATACAAAAGGTATGAATTTTTTATCGCTTTAGCGAGCCGAAAAGGAAAAGCGCTCGATCTTTTTGTGGAAAGATCCCTCGGGTCAAAAAATATTAAAATGTAGAGGAGGGATGGCACTTCCCCTTACTTTAACGAGCTGGAAAGGCTAGTAGCTCAGTAATCTTTTCATATTTTACGAGTCTAAAAATAGCTTAAAAGAAACTCGTTTTTGAGGAACGAGTGATGTTTTCAGGTAGCAACTGGTTCCAGGTAAGTTTGGAACTTATCAAACACAACAATGTAAAGAAGGTGGCTAATAGAATTACTCGTCATAGTTGTTCCTCAAAAGGGTAAACAATCAAATGGAAGCATATGATTGGCCAAAAGAATGGAGGTGATGGTAAGAACACAACCAAGGCTCAAAAGGCTGATAGCAAGGCAATCACAGAGGTCATTTACTAAAGGCAGTTTTATTTTTTAATGAGCTTGAACCTTGCATTAACATATGCTCAATGGTGAGTTTATTTTTTAATGAGCTTGAACATTATGGAAACATTGCTCATGATAATAGTCAGAGATGTTTGATTTACCATTAACACTAGATTCTTCCGATGATCGTACAACCTGTTCAATTTCCCCATCAAATTGTTTAAAAATACAAATACATGCCTTAAAAATGAGTTAAAAACCAACATTTTACTTGAAGTACGTGAATATTAACATAAAAGCAGTTTTACCTCTCATTTTTACCATTTCATTTAAATTTGGGATATTTGGAGCTCTGGAGGTGTTTCCCCCCCAAATTTCATCAGCTGATTTTAGGAGATTCGGTGGACTATTCTCCGCGTCCTCAGGACCAGGTAGGAGCTAACCCTGAGCTCTTCAATTGCATTCCATCCTTTTCTAATTTTGAGCAAGCTTTCCCTTTCTTCTAAGCCCCAGAGGTTTGAAGAATTCGTTCTCTCCCCATCGCACCTAGTCTGCATCAAAAAATGTGATGCATGTTGAGCTAGTCATTGGCCAGTCAATGTGCATCTCACCCTATACACAGGCAGGTGAGATGGGCGCAGAAGGGAAAGTTTGTGCAGTGTTTTTTCATGAAATTTTTGCCCGTTTTTGCCCAAATCAGAATCCTAATTCATCTTTTGTTTGTGTTTTAGAGATTCATTAGATCAAGATGGTCATTACATGGCATGAACATGAGCATGAAGAAGAGGACATGATTTCCTTACATGATCTGGGTATCGTTACTGCATTGCGAAATTGTGGCTTGCTCAAATTCTTCCGCATATCTAGCATGAGGAAACAAATCAATTTGTTGCAATATCTTCTCGATGCATGGGATCCAATCAACCAAGTGTTTCAGATTAGAGGCAAATGGATTCCTTTGACAGTCGAGGATATCTACTTTTTGACTGGGTTATCGAGACGTGGTGCCCCTCTCTCACTATCGGGATCCGCCCATGGGGGTGAATCCGTGAGGGATTATATTCGCTAGTTTTGTAGAGATGGATCTCAGCTGAGCAGGGATGGTAAGATCAGTATCTGAGATGTCACTGATTGGTCCTTGAGGACCATTTTATCCACCTTTGCTAGATTTTCTAGTAGCGCGGCTCTTCATTTGGCCAACAGATATTATATGCAGTACGCCCTCGAATGCCTGGAACCAAAGGTATTCAATTAGTGTGAGGTAGTACTTCTGGTTATAAAAGAACGACTCTCTAAGGTAAAGAATGGAAGATCCAATAACTTTGGTTATGGTTTCATTCTGACTACTTTCGCCTTGGAGAGGATTCCACTTATGCAGCCACGGTACATTTCACTAGGATTTCCAGCACTGAGGGAATTGCGGATGTAGAGATGGATTGACCTCATGGCCAGACATGCTGATCAGTCACAGATTTCATTCTCTGATGCCTTCTTTGAGTGGTTCTACCGTTAGGAGATGGTCTTCGCAAAGTATCCATACGTTGGGATGGATTTCCGAGGCGACCCGGATTTGGTGTTATCGGCTGGTGAGTAGTGGAGTGTTATGGGTAAAAACGATCTAACCATATCTTTGTTTATTGGTTTTTATAATGTTCTTGAATTTTTTAAATGTTGTCAAGACTAATCAAACTCATATATGTGTGCAAATGTTGGACCAGTGTGACCAGTAGCATGCCCAAGGGTAGCAGCTGTCGTTCCAGCAGGAGAGGTTGTAGGGAGGGTTGTCCTTTGCGATCTGGACATAGTGGAGACCCTTCTAGTGTCGCAGGATCAGATCGAGGGTCTCACCCTTGGTATTCAAGATGTGAGGACCAATGAGTTACCTCTGAGATTACAGTGCCATACCATTAGCGTGCCGAGTCAATGGACTAGGCTCTTACGTATGATCGCACAGGTGGTGACTTGTTATCACCAACACCATTAGCTTAGGGTGCTTTTCTACATTTTTGAGTTTTTGGGTCGTATGACCGATTTTGTCCTAGACACAGAACATTTTGTAAAAACTATAAACAGTTATATATATTTTTGATTTTTGGAGTTTGATTTTGGTTAAGTGATGTGATCCTGAAACAAATGTTAATGTGAAATGCTTTTTCCTTTATAAATGCTGCAAATGTCTATCTAACACATAATTTGCTAACGAATCAATTAATGTGTTGAAATTTCTGGAAATGTGTTGATACTAAATAGAATCAAACTACCTTTCCAAAATCCTGACCCTTAGGAACATACGATAGATAGCTTGATTCTGAATGGAATAAACGCCAGCGAGTTGTAGGATGACGAGTTGCGGATCTAGCCTGACAACAAGTTGGCATATGCCATGTGTGGCGGCATCAGAGAGAAGCTCTATCAACATGTTGTACTCAGCGATGTTATTTGTTGATAGACCAATATGTATCCCTCTGAAACTCGCTAACTCGCCGCTTGGATAAAAAATGGCCCAGGATACAGAAGATAGATTCTGCGTATTACGACTAGCTCCGTCAACATATCCAACGAACGATTCCAAAAGGTCTGACATCTGCCACAAATGCAAAGTGGATTACCTAACCAAAACTATACCTCTTGACGAAAAAAAAAATGTAACAAAAGAATATATATAAAGAGACTACTATACTTAATCAATCATAATAACGCTTAAGATACAAATAGTTCCGGGGTTGTGACAGTGGAATCCCATCATAATCTACTAGCTCGTAGGCTCCTTTTTTTAATACTCTTTTGACAATGTAGGGGCCCATCCACAATGGTTCGAACTTACCTACTCCCAATTTATCAAAGTCCTGATCATAAAGAAAGACCAAGTCACCTTCTGAGAAGACATGGGGCTTGACATTTTTGTCAAATTGTGCCTTGATGTGTTTCTTATGAGCTTCGTTGGCCAATGTGGCATCATGATGGGTTTCATCCAATTGGATTAGTTCCAAGAAACGAGCCTCTTCCTCCGGAGTTTCGGGAAGTAGATCGATTGCGATCTTGAGAGAAATTTCACACTGAATCGGTAAGACCACTTCCAGGCCATACACCAACTAAAAGGGTGTAAATCTAGTCGCATTTCTCACTAATGTCCTATATGCCCACAAAGCTAAGTATATGATTAAGTGCCAATTCTGTTTGTGGACTCCAATCATCCTTTGCAGCATGTGCTTCAGGACTTTGTTGATGGCCTCAACTTGTCTATTAGCTTGCGGATAATACAGAGTAGAACTATCATGGGAAATTCCTAATTTGGCATCAAGTTCAACCATCATGTGATTGCGAAAATGTGATCCATGATCTGTGACTATAGCTTGTGGAACACCAAATCTAGAGACTACATGATTGAAAAAGAAAAGAGTAGCCATTTCACCGCTATTGTTTAATGTAGGCAATGCCTCAGCCCATTTTGTAAAATAGTCGACTACGACTATGATATACCCATGCCCCTTGGCTGAGGTGGGGTTACATGTCATGAAATCTATACCCCATTTGGCGAATGGCCCAACAGAAACTACTGGATGCAGCGGTGCGGGTGGTAGTCTGGTTTTTCGATTGAAGATCTGACAAGCATGGCAACTTCTAACTACGATTATGCAATCTTTGAATATAGTAGGCCAGAAGTAACCTACTCGTAAGATCTTTTGTGCCGTAGCTTAACTAGATTGATGCCCCCCACATGCACCTAAATGACAATCATTCTTGACTTTTTTGGCCTCCTCATGTGTGAGGCACCTTTGCAGAACTGTATCGACACCATGACGATAAAGTCTATCACCGACGATCATGTAGTCTTTGGCTTGGTATCAAGTACGCCATTGTTCAAAGTGAGAGGTGTTAGGCCTAAAGGTTTGGGTTTGGCGATAGATCAGTATATCTCCATACCACGAATTGCTTGATGATATCAGAAACAGAGATTCATCCACAATTGATGCTTTAGATGTTGAATCGTTGGACGACGATGGGAGGTCGCATAGTAACTCCGCGAAAACTAAAGATTTCTTTGATTTGGATTTTTTGAATTCCAAATCAAACTCTTGCAAAATGGCTATCCATTTTCAATATTTTCCCCTAGTAATTGACGTGACAAAATGTAATTCATAGGGTTGCAATCTGACAAAATGGTAGTTTTTCGAAAGAGGATATAGTGTCAAAATATTTGTACTGCTTGAACAACTACTAGAGCTAGCTTTTCAACATAGGAGTACTTGCTTTCTATATCATTTAAGTTTCAGTTTAAATAGTAAACAGGATGTTCAATTCCATTGTCTTCTTGTACTAAAACCATTACGATGGTTGTCTCTGTTGCAGCGAGATACAGGTTAAAGTATTTTTGATAGTTAAAAGTGTACATTAAGGATGCTTTTATTAGGAAATCCTTTAAAGCATCAAAGGAGGCTTGCATAACCTTATCCGAGTTGAAGGGCACTTCCTTATAACCTTTAGCAAGTTCGGCATAATTTGGAATGAACCTCCTTAGAAAGTTTGCTTTCCCTTCTAGCTTTTGAATCTAAAGAAACTTTGAAGGTGGAGGCATGTCGATGGTTGCCTGAACCTTACATGGGTTGAGTCAAATCCTATCCTTAGAAACTACAAAACCATAAACGACCAGAATTGACACAAAACACACACTTGTGTGAATTGAGTCGTATCTTGTAGTGTCGGCAACATAGAAATATAGCTCTCAAATGCTAAGAATGATCAATCCTCTTTCTTAAATGAGCCGGTAGATTATCGAGATATGGTTGAACAATGTGTTTGATGTCATGGAAGGCATAGTTCATAGCCCTCTGAAAAGTTTCTCCTACGTTCTTTAAATCGAAAGGTAGTTTACGGTATGTGAATGTGTCCCATGAACATATAAATGCAGTCTTCAACTGGTCCTATGGGCAGATGTTTATTTGATTGTATCCAGAAAATCCATCCATGAATGAAAAGATTTTGCATCCGACACATTCATAAATTATCTGGTCGATGAAGGGTGTAGGGTAATTGTCCTTTGGACAAGCTTGATTTGCATCCCTGTAATCAACGCAAACTCTAATTGTTCCTTGCTTTTTCATCACATGAACAATATTCGATACCCAATCAGTTAGAGGAATAGGGTAAATGAAACCAACATGAAAAAGTTTTTCAACTTCTACCTTAATGGCAGCGACTTTCTTCAGGTGCATCGGTCGAAGTCGTTGTTGTATTGGTTTGACATCTCGATACATCTTAATTTCATGCTCAATGATACTCGAGTCGATGCCTGGCATTTCTTCATATGACCATGCAAAGACATCTTTGAATTGGTGAAAGAGAGTGCCATATATTTCCAGTTCTGAAGGAGAAAAAGTTTTGCCAACATGAATATTCTCTACGACATTAGTTTTGTTCGAGATATTAATGGTGATAGTTTGCTCAATATTGGACAGATTTCGCTCGGAATCCACCATATTTACAATATTTGATAGAAAATCAAAAAATGAAGGATGATTAAGGTTGCTGGAATAATCTTTGTCATTATCTTGAAGATGGGAACAATGGTGGTAATATTCCCATGGTGCCTCTCCTATCATCATTGACTGAATGATTCCTTCATCTGTAGAATGTATACGTGACCAAGGATTTGAAGAGGTGCCATATTCTAGAGACCTATCTATCCAAACACTTGATGAGTGTTGATTTGGGTTTTCTGCCCAAGCCCAGAAAATTGATTGCTACAAAATTTCTTTGGGGCTTGGGGGCAATACCTAGCGATGATCCATGCTAACAAAATGTTGGGAAATATTCTCAATCTTTGATGATGTAGAAGATACCATATGACAGGTTTCCACCGTGGCCACTTCCGCCAGATTTCTTGGAGGCGAGAGGGAAAAAGTACCCATTAAGACAGGGTCTTTTAGGAGGCTTACTCCAACATTTTGAAGCGATTGAGAGCTTCCATGGATCATTGGAATGCTTCCCATAGCTTGTGAACTATTGGGGAAAAAGGTTAGTTGGTCAACGATTGTAATTCTGCCTTGGAAGGGAAATGCAATATTTCTAAAATATTTTGACACAACAGCAGCCATACCATAAATCCAGGGCCTTCCTAGTAGGATATTGTAATCAAAGTTTCCATCGATAACTTTGACTTCAATTTCTACTGTCTTGCCCCTCAGTTCAACTTGCAAGTTACTTAATATCCCATACAACGCATATGTTCTTCCATCGAATGCTTTTAATGTCGTTGATGATCGTGACAAGGGTGGTGAGCTTAAATTTTTCCAGTGACTCATTGACATAATATAGGTAGATTCCCCCTCATCAATGATTGTTCAATGAACGGTTTTGTTGAGGGCTTTTACTTGTATAAGGAAAGCGAGTTTTGCTGGTAACTGAGGTTCATATCCTTTGTGGTTAAAGGCCACAAGGTTGGAATCTATTGTGTCAATCCCACCAATTGCTGATAATAAAGCTTGCTTTTGGGAGGGGCAGTTCTGCAGTACTTCAAGTGTTGACATAGTGGATGGAGATTAAGCTAGATCCTCTAATATATTATAATTCTATGCTACTCGAGCACGAGGATTAAATGTCGATTTATGTACTAATCCCTTTGGTGGCTTTATTTTTAATTCAGGAATGATGGGTGGCAAAAATTCTGACGAAGTTGTTGTTGAACTACTAGGTTGATCTGTAGCCTTGTTGTTCAACATCTGTGGATTCCCGTAATCTTTATTCCTTGTAGATATGAAATCATAATTTTGTTGCTTCGAGACAGATAACATAAGCACTTGGGATGGGGAAGCATGGTCGATAGCAACCAGATTAGTTTCTGGGTTTGGAAACGGATCAGTCAATACTACTCAGGTGCTTGAAGTTTTTAAAATTTTCTTGACCTCAGCTCGATGCGGACAATTTTTTTTATAATTGTCCTCATTACATATGAAACATGGTTGATTAGCTTTCTTTTTCCCAACAGGGTTTTCAGAAGATTTTTCAGGAGTTGAATCTTCCTGTTTCTTCTTTTTATTTTTCCCTTTTTTCTTGCCCCTGGTTGCTTCGGTTCTTTGTCTTTGTCGAATGACACGGAATTAACCTTCGATGCAGGAAGTTTGTCATTTTCTTTTTTACTAGAAACTGCAAGGGCTTTACCATTTTGAGCCTTTGTGGTTTGCATACTTGAGGTACCAATCATGCCATTACTAGCATGAGAGTCCCTGTTTGATTTAGGAGGGGGAGTGATGCAAAATTCTGGTCTAGGAGCGTCAGGGATTTTGTCATAGAGCATGCTAGACTGAGTATAGATCAAGTCCGAATATTGTGCATGAGAAATGACTTGCTCTTCAGTGACAACTCCTCCATTCACCACATCTTCTGTAATAGAAGGTAATAATGACTTAATAAACCACTTAGCTAGAAGCTGATCAAGAACATATGTCTTTACCATTTGACGACGACGTCACCACTCATGAATATGATTAGATATGTGAGTGGTTGTTGTCTGTTTAAAGTTGGTAAGGAGTTATGTTCCCGTTTTGTACCTTATTGGTAACTGAAAGTCGGTTAAATAGGTAGTGGCAAGGGCGCTGAAGTTATCGAATGAAGCTCTAGGAAATTCGATGTACCATTTCACTACCAGACCAGTGAGCATTCACTGAAAAAGGCGAAGCCTAATCGAATCATAATTGAGGGTGTTGGATGAACACCAAAAATGAAAGGTCATTACGTGGTTCAATAGATATTCTTCCGGATTTCCATTGAATTTAGGAATATCTGAGGGAAGTTTATGAGGAATCGCTGGCCACCAAGGGGCATAAGCAATTGGATCATTCATTAACCAGTTCAAATCTGGTAATTCCAGAGTTGCTACAAAGGGCAACTATTGATTCATGTTTGGTGAAGCATACCCAGGATAAGATGGGATCGCCTGAGCAGTGGGTCTTTGCATACCAGCATAATGTATATGATTATGGTAACTTTGATAAGGTTGATGGACATAACCAGTATAGAATGGTTGTTGATAACCATTTTGAAAATGCGGTTGTCCATTACCTAAAGCGCCTTGTTGCTCAGGTCCTCGATAAACTTGCTAGAATTAGGGTTGATGATATTGCACCAGCCATGGTTGTTGAACCAATTGCTGTTGCCTAATACTGGATGATTGACCAAGATGCAAAATGATAACACCTGTTTGAGCCTGGGTCGTTCCAGTTAAGGAAACACTAATCTGAGATTGTGAAGGAGCCGTAGAGACAAGAGGCTATTGTATTGCAACCTGAGAAATTTGAGGTTGACATACAACACGTTGTGCTTGTACTTGCGACATAGTCAAAATAGTAGGTGTAGTGGTAATATTTGACACAGGTTGGGTTGGTTGCATTGAATATATAACCCTTGGTTGTTGAGGCAGTATTGGTGTTCAACCAGCATATGTAATTCCAGTTTGACTTGAATTTTGTTTGTAGCTCCCATATGGTTGTTCTCCATGAGGGAACAACGAGAAAGCATACTTCCCCCATATGGTGGCCATCCAGTGCTCAAAGGATAGATTGGTTTTTGAAGACCGTGCTACCAAAATTGAAACTGGTATGCAGGATAAATTTGCCGAGCTTCAACATAAGAAATGCCAGATAGGATTCCGAGGGAACCAATGGGAACAGTCCATGTCATCGAAACAGTCCATGATTGGACTCCATCTAGTGATTGATAACTAGTTGGGACAGATGGTATACCAGCAAACATTGTTAGAGTAGTAGCAGGAGGCTCCACTATTGTTGTATCATATGACATAGTCCTAGATGTTGATGGTTGTTTAGGCATATTTATTCTATCCAAAATATTTCCTAGCGATTTGACAGGAACTTGTGATGAAGGGTGATTAAAAGAACTAACTTTAGGAATAGAAGGATATAGGTGAATCCCAGTTCCAAAATGCAATGGAGTATTGGATGGAAGATCCTCTAAAACTTCTTCTATAGCAGTCATTCCAAGTGGAAGAGGTAGGTCATCTGGTCTGTAAAATATTTCTGGGGCCGAAGAAAGTATAGTCTCTGCAACGACAGATATTGGAGGGGTGACACCTTCTAAATTCTGGAACTCAACTTCCAGATGTTCAGGTAAGTGAACTTCAGTTTTTGGATCAGCTCTAGATGGAGGTGTTTCAGGTATAGAGGTTTCTACTGTTACACTAGGATTAGTTCTAATGTCCTCTCGTAGCTGCGGAACTTCTTCTATAAAGGAAGATGTACCAGAAATGATCAGAGTAATTGTAGTCTCTAATGATGTTGAAACACAAGTTTCAAATAAACCAAGAGAGGTTGACTCAGTTAAATGAGACCGTTTCACCCGAAATGGTTTTTTTTCCGGAGTCAAAGATGGTTGACTCGCTAGTCTCCATGAAAAATGGGGTTTTGATTGACTTTCTTCCATGATTGCGGATTACTTGATCAACTCAAAATTAAAGGGAAAAGTGTTATTGCAAATTAAATAAATTTTATGACGCTTTGGCATAACTTTTCTTTTTCAATTTTTAAGAGTCGATAAAAAGCTAAAGATGAATCTATTCACCTTCAATTTTTAATGACCCTGAAGTGACAAGTGCTCAGATGGACCTTTTCTTTTAAGGAGTCGAAAAGGAACGAAAGTGACTACTCCGGAAATCTAGACAGAGGGATTACCCAAACCAATTGTAAAACTGCAATATACACCTTGGTGCTAAATTAAATAGAAATTACCAAGGATTTTACGTACAGCCAATATGCATCGCACCTGGCTAGTGTAGCAGCCAGTATGCATTGCATGGAGCAGTCTGTGTTGTCCAGTTTTGGCCAATTCTGAGTGGCTATTTAGGTGGAACTTCTGCGAAATGATGTAATCAGTTGACCATTATCCTTTAGGGTATGAAACAACACTTTTAGGGGTTAAAGAGCCCTTGGTTTATCGACATATGTGATTGGGGTTGCAGTGCCCAAATATGTCTATAACAGTGGTGAATCCTGGCATTACTTTGAGGGTGGAGGTGTGAGCCTCTACATTCCCTTGTTGTGGATGTAGGCATCGTATCCTTTTATTTGATCGTTGAGAAAATGTCCATATGTGTATATCTAGTTATTGTAAATACCATAATGAGTTGTGTTATAAAGATCTAGTATGGGGTATGTTTTCATGTTGTCATGAGGTTTTCTTTTTTGAGCAAGTCATTCATTATAAATAATGCAACGATCTAAGTTATAAATATCCATGGGAAGTATGTTTTATTTCAGTGGTTTTGTTGAGGTCTTGGTGTAGTTTAACACCAAGGATGGTGTTCCCCAAGGGGGAGGGTTTTGTAACATCCCTAATGCAAATTTCATGTAATAAAATTTAATAAAGGAAAAATAAGACCACGGTTAAGGGACACTTATTCCAAGCTGAATGTTGGGAAAATATATCCTAATGGGAATCATTGGATGTGTTTATGGCTAAAGGAAATTGGCAAAGGCATTAAAAAGTAAAAAAAGGCATTTTTGGCACACTTATTTATGAAAATAAAGGAAAATAGGAGAAAAGGGAGGTCAAAGGTTGCAGGTTGCATGTAAGGAGGAAAATGAAGGAAAATAATGGAAAATGAAGGAGAATAATGGAAAACAAAGAAAATAGAGGCCTCATTGATAAAAAGTCTTTTGAGGATCAGTGGGAAGGCTTTTTCTCAAACCTTTTGTTAGTTCACCTTTGGAGCTCACTGATTATTCTCTCTCTCACTCTTGGACACTTAGAGTTTTCTTGGAGCATTCTAGCCTTGGAGCAAGGAAGCAAAAGCAAGCAAAAGGAAAGGAAAGAAATCAAGGATCAAGCAAGGAAGAGCATGATCAAATAAATTTAGTTGGAATACTTGCAGGTAGTATATTGCATGTGTGATTTCCATCCAGTTATGACATGCATGGTTTTGCATGTTGGTGCATGGTTCTCTTGTTGTCTATGGCATGGTTTTGTTGAGTTATGATAGTGGTTTTTAGCCTAGCCTTGCCTTTTACCAGATTCCATTGTGTGTTGGGATGTTGATCTTAGTTTTGAGCTTTGGAATTTCCAGATGGATTTCAAAATCTTGGGCAGAGGTGGTCTCAAGGTTCATTCCCAAAGGCCTAGGAATCCCTTGACTAATTTTGGTGGGATACATGGTAAAGCATGAGGGAGGTGTCTTGGTTTAGGGCCTACTGATCTAAGATTGGATTGTGGTAAAGCTTGAGAGACAAGGAGAAGGAAAATTCCTCAAGTATAGTGATGGATTCTGGATGGCATTCCAAGTTCAATTCGGTTTTGTGATCAGAGCACCGATTTTGGTGTGATCATGGATTGGTGAGGGTGGAGGTGGTTTAACCTTTGGTTACCTTTGTTATTTTTGGATTGGTTTTTCCATGAGATCCCACATCCATGCCTTGAATATGGCATAGGGGTGACTGGGAAGTGTTGAGTGCAACCCAACTTGGCTTAGTTTCTGGCAAAGACTCTGTGTTTTGTGGAGTGGATCATGTAGCGGAGTGCAAAGTGGACTGTGCAACGGATCAGTTTTGAATATACCACATGGTATAAGGGCTTTGAGATAGGGTGAAGCCCGTTATTTTTGTAATAATTTAAAAGATTAATGGGTTTTGGGACCATAGATGCTTGTTTTAGGGATTCCATGGTATTGTAACAATGTAACCCTTGACATACTAGTATATATAAGGTCAAATAATAACAATAAAATCATCAGTTGTGATCCAAATCTTTGTTATGGTTGAAATTTCTTATTTTTTGTTTGGGAAAAGAAGGCGAGGCTCTGCAACTAAGTGTGTAGAGGCCTGAGTCTGCAGCTGAGTGTGTAGACGACCTACAACTTAGTGCGCAGTTAAAGGATTGTTTGTTGTACAAAGCATCATTCTATTAGCAACAATTCTTGTGGACGTAGCCCCACATTGGGGTGAAACATGGTAGTTTGGTGTCTTCATGTGTATATTTTCTTATTATTTGTTGTAGCTTAGTCATCTATTACAATTGCATTTTATTTCATCATAGTGATGACTTATGGCTTCATATGAAATATTTAAGTGGTTAAATGAATGCGTCAAAGTAATTTATGAATGTTAGTAATAAGAAAACATAATAATACCACATCTCCACATCCTTCAAGGCTGTAAAAACTTGGTTTTGTGTCCTCCCATAGTTACTTTGGGCGAGACAGCAATCTTCTTGCAGGTCGTTGCCAAAAGGGCCAATGATTGAGCGTTTTGTTGGTGCGTAGTATAGAACGAACCTAGGTCAACCCAAATCATAACTAACAAATGGTTCCATTGTTGGGACCGAGATATATTTGAGGGATATGTGGATGTGGCACCCGTCAAAGAAGGAAATATAAGGTTGGCTAGAATTGAAAGAGCAAGAATTTGCAAATCAAGAGAACAGAAACCCTTGTCTAATGTCTGAAGCTTGGTTACAGAAGTATATTTTTACAAATCAATACGATATTTTATTCACATCATTTCCTATTGAGTTGTACGAGTGGATATCAAGGTTGATGGAAAGAAAGAATTGTTTCAAGGGTGGAGAACCTAGGGTGTGGTCTCCTAAAATAATACAGTGACTCAAGAGCATTGACAATAGGATTTCAAAAGCTATCGGTTTCTGGATTGATAGCATCTTGGGAGGAGTCATTACTGAGTTCGTAGTAGAATTGACTGTGTCCTACAATGAAGTGGGATGATGATTCTTCAGAGGGCCACGAGGTAAGTATTTAAAGTATTTGAAAATTTGGATTAAGATGCTTTTGTTTGAAAAGGGAGTTTTACGAATGCAGTCAGATTGCTAGTTTACTTATGTTTGGAAGACAAGAGAATAAATTTGAACCAGAGATCGTAGTAACACAAAGTGGAAAGAGATATAGAATAGATACCAAAAAGAGAGCTCATGGACAAGACCTAAATATATTTGTAGAGATTAAGTATAGTCCTCTTTTGATCTAAAAGTGAAAGATAAGATAGCCACCCTGATAAAACCCTAGGCAACTTTGCAGTATTCACCTTCCTAGCTTGAGAGTTTGAAGAATCCATAATCTAGTAATAGCCAGGATGTTTCTGTCTCTCCTCTTCCCCCTCCCCTTCCCCCTTCTCCCTTACTCCCCCTACCCCATCCCTCCCCTCTAAGAAGAAATATGGCTGATGATATTAAGATGCTTGTTTTCAAAGGAATTGGATCGAAGGATCCAGCAATTTTTCTTTTTATGTGAATCTATATGGAACATGAAGCAGATCAATGATGAAAGTACAAATAAAGCGCAACTCATTACGAATTTTCAATATAGATCATTGACATGGTATATGAAGTGTTCAAATAATTAGATCAGAACATTTTCATATATTAAAGTAGTGTTGATCAAAGAATTTAAGAAGCCAAAGTCTAGGTCACAGTGCATCACTGAGTTGAAAGAAATTAAACAGAAACCTATTTAGTCTATTTGGGAATTTGATCAAAGATTTAAGGTATTGTTGGATCAAGTGAGCGACATAACTCTATAGCAACATCAAGACTAGTTTATAGTTGCATTATTATCACATATAAGATTACCATTGACGCAACAAATGATAACAAGTCAAGTCGAAGCTCTACAAATTGCGATGAAGTTGGAAGCTTTGCCTATAGGAGATACTAATGCAGGTATGCAACAGATTTAGAGTCAGCTGGAGAACCTAACTCTGCAGATATAAGATATCAATAAACGCAATGAAGTCAAAGAAGAAGTGTGGTGTGCAGAGTGCAGATCGGAGGGCCATTCTAAAGAATAATGTCCTATATTTAGGGATTACATGGCTAGTGGGGCACTGAATCCCTTAAATACAAGATCCAGACTGTGGTGCGAGATATGTAAAACCAAGGGCCAACATCGTCCAAAAGACTGTTGCATGTTATAGAAATATGTGAAAACTCCAAGGAACCTGTTAGGCCACTATACTACTAGTGTAACCCCTTATTATTATTAGTACAACCCCCTTATTATATTGATGTACCCATGTAGTGCCC
>APFE031630475.1:54920-86428 GCA_000404065.3 Pinus taeda | reverse complement strand
TACTGCTACATCTCAAGCAAGCTATTTGTGAGAAGGAAATGTTGGCAATACTACATGCACTTAAAAAATGGCGACCTTTCCGAATGGGAAGACACTTCATGGTAAAAATGGATCATGATAGTCTTAAATACTTTTTAGAACAACTATTATCTTTAGAATAACAAAAAAAATGTGTCACAAATATGTTGGGTTATGACTTTGACATCATCTATAGAGAATGGAAGTAAGATTTTGTTGCAGTTGCACTCTCAAGAAAGGATGAGGATGTCGAAGCATTGTTTTATGCTATTTCTATTATCCAACCAAATTGGATAAACGAAGCAAGGGATGAATCGAAGAAGGATGAAGAAGTATGGCCACTTATTCAAAAGTTTCAAAAGATCCCAATTCAAACAATATTGCCAGAAATTGAAGAGGAAGGAAAAATCATATTGGAACCTAGAGCAGTCATAGAAACAAAAATCTGACAGCTACGAAATCAATCAATTTCAGAGTATCTCATCAAGTGGAAGAACATACCTGCTGAAGATTCCAAATCAGAGGACAAGAAGTTTATACAAAAGCATCAAGAACTACTCAAGCGTTGAGGAAAACACTTTTTGAAGGAGAGGGGCATGTTAGGCCCCTATACTACTAGTGTAACCCCTTATTATTATTATTACAACCCCCTTATTATATTGATGTACCCATGTAGTGCCCATATTGTTACTATTGTGTCCCATAAAAGCCCACTATTGTTATTATTGTGCCCTTACATTATTATTGTTATGTAGGTTCTGATTATATAATGACCCCTTAGACTCATATATATAGAAAGGAGGTCTTTTCACTTGTATCATCCAAGAATTGTTCATTTATGTAATGTAAAGGAGGTTTCCCCCTCGAAGAGGCTGAATTCTAAGGCATTTATCTATCTTTTGTATCTTTTCTTGAGTTGGTTTCATAACAGAACCTATATTGCAAATTATGTAAATCAGTAGGACATGATGAGAATAATTGTTGAGGTTATGAACTAATGACAGAGCACGGTGCTGAAAGTTATAGAATGCAAGAAGAATAACATGGACAAGAAGGTAGTGGACATCATGGTGGTCAAGGAGGCTACCAAGGAAGAGGTCGATATGCTAGCATTCGTCAAGGACATGGATAGATCATTTTCTATAATTGCGGCTAGGCAGGTCATTTTCGGAGAGATTGTCAAAACCCTATAATGACATGTAAGCATTGTAAATCCTTTGACCATGTAATTGAATAATTCCCTATACTTATGGAAAAGATGTAAGAAAAAAGGAATCAACAACCAACACAGAATATTCAAATGATGACTGATGAAAGAATGACCAACGAACCTCGAATTAGTATTGTCACTAGAAGTGGAGCTGCGAATGGAAGTGATAAAGTAGATGAGAAGAAGAATCTGAAAGTAAATGAGTTAGAAAAACTATTGAGAAAGTTCCTATTTTTTATATTCAGAAGGAAAAAGAAGTATTTATGGAAGCAAAGTGAAGCTTTATGGATGTTGGAGCTTTGACCTCCAATGTGTGGCTAAAGAAGAGAACTAGCTGTGACATGTCATCAAGTTCATCATAGAATCAATCTTCGACATAGAACTCAGCTTTAGCATAGAATCAAGCTTCAACATAGAACTGAGCTTCGACACAGGATCAAGCTCCAACACGAGACAAAGATTCAGAAAATCAAGCAGGTATTTTAAAATATTTTCTACAGACTTGTATGAAATTATTAAGATATCGAAAGGTGGTAGAAGAGCTTCAAGAGTTGATAGATTCTTGTGCACCCAAAGAAACACTACAAAGTGAGATGCGCACAGTCAATAATTTGCATCGAAAAAAAAGAATCAAAAGAGAGATGAGCCTTAGTGTGTAGATAGGAGTATATGAGATGGATCAAGTTATCTTAGATCTGGGATCTGCTGCTAATGTCTTAACGAAGTAGACATGGGAGTTAATGGGTAAGCCAAAGCTAGAGTGGTCACCTATTTGGTTAAGGATGGAAAATCTGCAAAAGATCTTCACCTTAGGAATACTACCATGTGTAGCAGTGGACATTGAATAAATTCGCACTGTTGTTGATTTTGAAGTAATAGAGATCGTTGATGACAGTAACCCCTATCCTGCATTGCTTGGACTTGATTGGGCATTTGAAAATATGGATATAATTAATATGAAGAAGAGACAAATGATATTTGAAGGGAATAATATGACAGTAATTATTCGCTTGGATCCATCAGAAGGGATAATATATATAGAACTAGTTCGAGAAGAATATTGCCCAACTAATATAGATAATATCTATCAAATCACAACAAAGGAACTTGATTTGGATAACCCTATTGCAGAAGGCAAGTTGACTTAGGAGCATCATAGTTCTTGCACCTCAGACATCGAAGAAGAGTTGGAAAATTGGCAGAATAAGCTGCATGAAGTATCCACAAGGCATTGTGCAAGAATTACCAAATCAGTGCATTGTATGACATCTGAGGTATGTAACCTACCTTCTTATGATGGTTTAGGTGATGTAAATAATTTTATTCTTGAATATAAAGAACAAGTTCTAGAATATCAAAAGTTTCCAGCATTGGATATATCCTTGAAAGCTACCCCTACTAGATGGTGGGGTGCACACAAGAAGAATATAGAAGGTTGGAAGGAATGTCAAAGATTGATGTGGATAAGGTTTGGATAGATAGATATAGAAATAGAGATAAAATATGATGGTGTAACTAATCCTAGGAAGCATATTCAACTATGCACTACAACATGGAAGGAGATTCTACATCAATCCCTAAGAACTGGTACTTAGAAACAAAGCTTTGACATGGTACAGTAAACTGGGCAGACATGGTTGATGGCTTCATATTAACATTCAACTTTGAGGATGATTACCATATATAGATTTGGACCTTCAAACAGTTAAGAAGAGGATCTTTGAGAATCAACCCCATTGACATGGAAGCAACCTGATTGGGTTGCATAGATAGAAAATGCACTAGAATGTTATAGCCTTATTGCAGAAGAAGAAGAAGATCCTTGCAACATCAACATAGCAGAATCAGAAGGATACCATGAAGTAACTGGACCTGGGCTAGAAATACCAAATATAATAAAGCCATTGAAGACCAGGAAGGTGAACATAGGATTAGAGAAGGAACCTAAGTTTGCAACAATATGAGACTATTGGGATAAAGAGACATGCAATAAAGTGAGTTACTTCATGAATATCAAGGACTATTTCCCACCAAGTTTTCATAGATGAAGGGTATAATAGGAAATCTAGGAGTCATGAAGATTCCCCTTAAGCCTGACGCGAAGCCAGTCAAACAAAGACCTTACAGGCTAAAGCCAAAGTATAAGGAGAAAGTAAAGATAGAGATTGATAAGATGATAGTAGCAAAAATTATTGAACTAGTAGAAGAATCGGAATGGGTGAGTCTTATGGTGGTGTAAGAAAAGAAGACTCAAGGAGAGATTAGGATTTGTGTGGATCTGAGAAATTTAAATGATGCATGTTTACATGATCCCTTCCCTACCTCTTTCAAATATGAAGTGTTAGAAAATGTAGGAGCTCAGGAAGCTTACTCACTTACAGATGGATTTTCAGGTTATCATCAGATTAGGATTGCACATGAAGATCAGCATAAGACCACATTTGCTACATAATGGGGCTCATATCAATACACAATAATTACTTTTGGATTAAATAATTCCCCTGCTATATTTTCTAGAGTGGTGGTTTCATCTTTTAAGGAATGTATCCCCAAAAATTTTAGAGATATATTTTGATGATTGGATAGTGTTTCAGTTGCTAAGAAAACATATTGGAAGTTTAAGACTTATGCTCAACACATGTAGATAGTATTAGATCTCTTTGAACTTAAAGAAGTGCATATTTTGTGTACCCTTCGGCATATTGTTGGGAAATATTGTTTGCAAGAAAGGACTAATGGAGGACCTGGATAAGGTTGCTATCATTGTGAATTTGCCTCCACCTAAGATAGTAAGACATCTTCACACTACATTGGGACATATTGGGTATTACAGGAAATTCATTAAGGTGTATGCACAAATAATTGTGGCTATGGAGAAATTGTTAAAGAAGGATCTAACTTTTCAGTGGAATGAAGAATGTCAAAAGAGCCTCAGAATATTGAAAGAAAAAATGGTAGTTGCACCTATATTAGTGTTCCTTGATCGGCATAAGGAATTCCATGTCCATGTGGATGCCACTTTTATAGCTTTGGTAATAGTATTGACACAGCCTGGTGCAGGAGAAATTGATCATCCTATAGCTTTTGCAAATACAAAGTTATCTAAAGTAGAAAATAATTACACCACTACACAAGGGAAGCATTGGAAATGGTGTATGCTTTGCATAAATTTAAACATTATTTGTTGGGCTCACACTTTAAAATGTTTACAGATCATTTTGCACTAAGCATTTGGTTAATAAGCATGTCTTAGGAGGAAATGTTTGCATATAGTTATTGTTCTTCCAGGAATATGACTTTGAAATCATTTTTAAACTAGGAAGACTGAATGTAGGAGTTGAGCATTTATCAAGATTGGAAACATGGGAAGAACCAACCAGCATAGAGGATAATCTCCCTGATGTAAAGTTATTTGTAATCAGAGTTTCAGATGACCATTTTTTAGATATCATTCAATTTTTTACCATAGGTATGGCTCCTTCAAAGTATACTACGCAGCAAAAGAAATAATTAGTGGTTAAGGAAGATGACTTTTCATTAATAGCAGGACAGTTATATAATATGGGACCATATGAAATATTGTGCATGTATGTTCCTGATCATGAAAGATAGATTATTCTAGCAAAAGCTCATGGTGGCGCAGCTGGTGGACACTATGTAGGAAAAGCTACTACGCAAAAGATTTTGAGATAAGGATTGTGGTGGCCTACACTACATAAAGATGCGAAGGAGTACTACAGAGCATGTGATATGTGTCAAAGAATAGGAAAAATTTCAAGAACGGATGTGATGCTATTGGTACCACAAGTTACATTGCAGACCTTTGATAAGTGGGCTATTGATTTTATTGGACCCATCAACCCAGCTGGAAAGAGGACTGGTGTGAGGTACATAATTATGGCAACTCATTACTTGACAAGATGGGATGAAGCAAAACCAGTAAGTGACTTTAGCATAGATATTGTTTCAAAGTTTATTTTTGAGTATATATTGTCTAGATTTGGTTTTCCAAAGGTTTTGATGAGTGACCAAGCTTCTCACTTCCTAAATAAAACTATTGAAGCATTGACTAAGGAATTCCAAGTTTATCATCAAAAGAGTACCCCTTATCACCCTTAGGCCAATGGAATAGTAGAAGCATTCAATAATATTTTGGAGAATGCACTAACTAAGTTATGCAATGTGAACAGAGATGACTAGGACCTTAGAATACCAATAGTTTTATGGGCTTATAGAACCACATGTTAAAAGTTGGTAGGTCATACACCCTTCAGGTTTGTTTATGGGCAAGAATCTGTGATGCCCATGGAGTACATTGTGCCTAGCTTGAGGATTGCAGCTTTTATAAATATGGCAAACCCTGATATAATGGAGGAAAGAATGTTGCAGTTGATTTCTTTGGAAAAATAGATATTTATAGCAAGATTCCATCAACATGTACAAAAATCAATCTGGTAGTCCTGGTTTTGGGATCCAGGGGAAAATCTCTGTGTATATTTGCTTTATATGTTGTGCTCTCATCTTTGTTTATTTTCTATTTTAGAATTTGTATGCAAGTAATTTTTGTACGCACTTAAAACCTACATTTGGTATCAAAGTTGTTTTGGCTTCAAGGGAATGCCTTTGTTGCTGAGGGGTTTCGCTTGGGTCTGTGGTAGACCCTGTTCAGTGGGAGATCTACGGGATCGATTCTAGTGGTGAAAGAAGATGGTGAGTAGTGGGAAGATAGACATTGACAAATTTAATGGTCAGAGTTTTGAGTTATGGAAACTCAAGATGGAGGATCTGTTGGTAGATAAAGGTCAGTGGATCCCAATAGATCTCAGTACTAAACCAATGAGAGTGTCCGATGAAGAATGGAAAAAAGTTGGATCAAAAGGCAAAGAGCACAATACAATTGTGTGTCTTAGATTCAGTATTGTTGTGGGAAGCTACGACAAAGGATTTGTGGGACAAGTTAGGGACTTTGTATCAATCTAAGTCTCTAGTGAAGAAACTATTCCTATGGAAAACATTGTATAACCTAAGGATGAAAGATGGAGCTCGGTGACAGATCATTTGAACGCATTTAATACTATGGTAAGTAAGTTATTATCTGTTGATATTAAAATTTCAAATGAAGGTAAGTGCACCAGTTTGTTCTGTTCTCTGCCAGATTCATGGGATATTCTGGTTATTGCAATAGGTAGCAATGCAACTGCCTTGCAGTTTGATGAGATAGTCTCATCCTTGCTGACAAAGGAGATGAGACAGAAAAATATGGAGAGCCAAAATGGTGATGCCTTGTCTATACAAGGAAGGTCCCAGAACATAAACAAAAATAAGTCATCGAGTGGGATATCTAAATCTCCACGAAAACCTGTAAAGTTGTGCTAGAAATGTAGAAAGGAAGGGCACTACAAAAGGGATTGTAAATCTAAAGCTCCTCACAAAGGAAAGGGATCTGCTGATGCTCCTTCTGTAGAGGCAAAAACCACCTCAGATGAAGGTGGGGATGTGTACTTGTCTTCTTCAAGTACACATGTAGATCATGAGGCATATTTGATTGACTCAGGTGCATCATTTCACTTCACTCCCCATAGAGAGTGGTTCTGCGAGTATGAGAAATACAATGGTGGTGATGTCTTCTTGGGAGAAGATAGGAAGGCTAAAATCATTGGTCACGGAAAAGTTAAGTTTAATTTGAAAGGTGGAAGGATTTGAACACTTCCAGGTGTTCTACATATTCCTGCATTCGCCAGAAATCTGATTTCTGTAAGCAAGCTAGATGATGCAGGTGTAAAAAAGTGTTCGAGAAGGATACCTGCAAGATGGTTCGAGGAGCACTGGTATTGATGTGGGGAGTTCAAATTGGAACTCTGTACAAGATGCAAGGTAGCATTGTTGTTGATGGGTGCAACAGTTCTATGGTTCCTGAAAGTGGAGAAGAAAATCTAGTGGTCTCTAGAGAAAAGACCATGTTATGGCATCAAAGGCTTAGACATATTGGAGAGAAGGGCCTTCAATACTTCATGGTAAAGGTATGGTAGAAGGTATGACAAATAGATCTCTAGATTTTGATTTCTATGAAAATTGTGTAAATGGAAAGCAAAATCGGGTGAGTTTCTCCTCTAGTGGTAAGAGGGTGAAACAGATATCATAGCTTGTGCACAGTGATGTGTTTGGACCTGTGAAGGTTCCATCACTTGGTAAGTCTATGTACTATGTATCATTTATAGATTAGTCCTCAAGGAATACATGGATATATTTCCTTAAGAATAAATATGAAGTCTTTTACAGGTTTAAGGAATTTAAGGCTCTGGTGGAAAACTAGACAGAGAAGAAGATAAATGTGCTGAGGATAGATAATGGTGGAGAGTTTTGCAAGAAGGAATTTGAAGAATTTTGTAAGAAGTGTGGTATAGCACAGCAGAAGACTAGTCCAACACACTAAGCAAAATGGAGTTGTCGAAAGAATGAACAAGACGTTGATGGAAAGGGCAAGAATCATGCTCAGTGGTGCCGAGTTAGGATAAGAATTATGGGCAGAGGTGGTGGAGACTTCATGTTACCTGGTCAACAAATCACCTTCATCAACATTGGAGGATAAGACTCTAGATGAGGTATGGACTAGTAAGAAACCCTCTCTTTCACATATGAGTGTATTTGGATGTGATGCATATGTACATGTTCCAAAGGGTAAATAACAAAGTTGGATAATAAATCTGAAAAGTGCATCTTTATTGGGTATAAGGATGGTTTAAAGGGTTATAAACTTTGGAACCCAGTAACAAGGGAGGTTGTGTACAGCCAAGATGTGGTGTTCAGAGAGGTGAAATATGTTATTAAACATGAATTCCAATCAAAGAAACCCGAGAAGATAGAGTTTGAGCTAAAGGAGGAAGAATCAGACTCTACAGCAAAAGATAAATTAGAAGATGAACATCCACAAACTTCGGTTGTGAGAAGATCTGTTCGAGAAAGAAGGCATCCAGAAAGGTATAGTGCATTTGATTTCTTTTCAATTTTTTCTTTATCTATTGCTGATGATGATTCCAGAATTGTGAAGGAAGCAGTAGATTGAGAGGATGGAAAACTCTGGAAAGAGGCCATGGTTGATGAAATGGCATCTTTGCACAAAAAAGAGGCTTGGGATCTATTGGAGTTTTCAGCTGGAAGGAAACCCATTGGAAGAAAATGGGTGTTCAAGAAGAAGACAAATGTAGAAGGTGTTAGCGCTTGAAATTTCACCTCAGGCTGAAAAAGGTAAACTCCAAGGCAACATCAAACCACTTAGCCTTGTAGCTAGCCCTACGGGGCAGGAGAGGGCTCTCTCCGGTCTATCTCGGCAAAGATCTTCAACGGGCAGAGATAACCAATAAAGAACACTGATTTTAGGCTAGTAAACTGATAGAAAGGTTTGATTTGGGATTTTTAGGTTTCTAGTGGAAAATTGGGGAAAGGCAATTTTGGGTGCGGGGATTGGACACAGTTTTTGCAGGGGGTTCTTTGGAGCGAGGTAGGAGACTGTATTGATGCCTTTGAAAGATTTGGATGGATGAGAATGACTAGTGAGGAGCTAAGGAGAGCAAGCAATCACCTTGAATTCTCCTTAAACAGCTGAAAACATTGATATTAAGCAAACTTAAAGGCAAAGCAAACAACCATGATTCCCTACCGTAAACACTTCATTTGCCTAATTTGCAGAAGAAAAGTAAGAAGATGATTCACATAACAAACTTACAGGTACAAAGAGAAACACACCATCAATACATGGAACCACAGGAATCCCAGAAAGGACTGCAAAACCCTGGTCTTTCTTCCTTTGCCAAAATGCAGTGATACAATCAGTAATACAATAGAAGCTTTCTCCCTCAAGAGTCCAACCATGAAAATGACCAAGAAAATACATAATATAGGCAAGCTAACATCTTTCCTTTCCTCTAGGGGTCGAGCTCACTATCGTAGGAGCTGTTTCAACCAATTCCAAACTGAGCACTGAAAACTACGCAGTCAAAACAACTTGCCTCTATAAGCTAGGAAACCAATTCATTCATTAAATTTTTGCCTATCTTATGAATGAATCTTCTAGAAGAGATCAATGAGTGTAAAAATATCATAAAATTACATCATTTACATCAAGGAGGATCAAAATCCACTCCAAAAAGTCAAACCTAGTCAAAACTACGTTTTGCTAAGTTGTAGGTGCATTTCTGTGAAAATTGCCCAACGGGTCGCGCCCTGATTCTGAACGGGTCGCGCGTCTTTGGAGCAGTTTGTGAGGTACTTCCAGGTGTCCAAATGAGGCACAAGTGGGCTTGTTGGAAAGGTCTGGATGTATACGTTCCAACCCAAGTTTAATTTCTGAATTTGGTGTCCATTTTCCCCTCCAAAATGGAAATCTCCCAAGATTGCTTCCTGTGTGTCAAAAAGGTGGCAGAGAGTCATTTTTTGCTTGTTTTTTGACCTTCCGGAGGCTCAAAACTTGGTGAAATTTCTTGGTACTTGCTGAGAAAGTGTATTTTGTCCTGAAAAATCCAAAAATGCAAACTTTTCCTGAAATGGACCTTCCCATCGAAAGGGTCGCGCACGGTGCGCGACTCGTTGGTGGAGAAAACCTGTTTTTTGACCAAAAATTCACAAGTGACCAAAATTGCTCAATTTTTTTTTAAATTTATGTTGGGGTTGAGTCATTTAGCACCATGCTCGTTAAAGGAAGACTCAGCCAAGATGTGGAGGGGATCAGGCCTTTTTCTTCGTTTTAGTGCCTTGGCCAACCGTCCTTGGAGCACCTTCATTCTCGCCTTGCATACGTGCATTCGAGCCCAATAGTGGTTCTTCATATTTTGGAGTAGGTCCTTATCTCTGTTGGCCTTGGCCAACAACCTCTCCAAATGAGCATTGACCTGGAGAAGCATGGACTCTCGATCTATGGGTGTCAAATCACCGGGTCTCCTACGGGCTAATTCCCGGTCTTCACGAATCCTCCACTGCTCATAAAGCTCGTGCTCATCCTCCAACTGTTTATTGCGCTGCTCTAAATAGTTAATTACCCATTTTTCCATCTGCAATTTCTTGTGCAGCGACTCATTCTCGGTCCTTTGCTCTCGGATGATCTCCATAAGCTCTGAGCCAGGAGAATAGGTGTCAAGATCAATGATGTCAATATCTAGATCACCTGACAATCCTTCCTCAATCATGGGCTGCTTACCCCTCTCTGATTCCTGTGCTGCTGTCGGAAACGAGGCCCATTCCACCTGATGTGGAGATAACACTCGCGGTGCTGATGAAGAAGGCGAGACCCCTTCCACTTGATGTGGAGAAAATACTTGCTGAGCTGATGCAAATAAGGCCCTGTGGCCTCTCTGATATGTGACCAACAGAGGAGAGCTGACATGTCTAACCTCGAGGATATCATGCTGCTATGAAGGTCCTCCCTCCTCATGAACAACCTGCGGTGGTGGTGGTGGTGCTGTGAAGAAATCTCGGGAGATGAAATCCTCCCATGGAATACCATGCTGGGCCAACTAATGCATGACCACAATCTTGATCAAAGCATAATGGTAAATGCTCCTATGTTGTTGTGCTGGACTCTTTCTCTGCACCAATGGCACCATCTTCTCAATATTCCGGCACATGAAAAATGGTATGTTCATCATCCGTACCCGTATGAAATGCATCAACAAGCGAATATGGTATGAAAACAAACGTGAAAATCTGCCCTCACAGGTGAAATAGCGCATGATGAGCCTCATCAAGGGAACATACTCGTCCCTCAAAAATCTGAAAGGAAATACACCAGTGATGTGCCTCATATATTCAAGTTTAATGTAGGGCTCATACTGAAATCTCTCCAATAGTTTGCGCTTGTTCCACTCTTCTCCAACATTAGGTATCCCTGTTGCTTGAGCAACCATCTCAGGTGTCAATGTAAAATCCACTCCTGCAAGATTTACATGCCCGTCATGCAAATGCAAAACAAACAAGCGGACCAATTCCCTGTGATGCTGAATTTGAAAAATCCTCTCGCAAAATTCATAACATGATTGATAGCGGAAACATGTGACTGCAAGTGGACAAGCCTACAAATAGGTCAAAGAGGTGGGCTCCTCTCTCACATGGTGACCACCCTTACCACCCCTCCTCCTTTGTACCTCAACCTTTGGTGTTGACTCACGGTAATCACTTTACTCATAGTCGGTTTCAGTTTCTGACATGGTTTCAAGAGCAAAGTGGCTAAAATGTACTGCTGCTTCTGCTCAAATGACTTGTTGTTTTATCTGTTGAAATGTTGCTTCAAGGGGACAAATAACACAAGGGAGATGATAGGGAAGGGACCTTTTGAGGGAGTTGAGGGAAAATATATGAAAAAGGGAATTTAGGGAAGGAATCATAACATAGGGTTATGTTATTGAATTTTAGGGATAGGGGTAGGGTTTTAGGGCTTTGGATATTTTTGTTAGGGAGATTAGGTTAAACTGACAAGGGAAGTGGTAATGAGATGTGGGAAAAAATGGGAGTGAAAAGGATGACCTTGAAAACAACAAAACAAAACCCTGGCTTTACTTGCACTTTGACATTTTTAAGCTAAATACACATGAATTTCCCATTTCAACTTGATGGCATTTATACACATTTTCCATGATCATTTTGCTTTAGCAAGCAAAAAACATTGATGATTAGAGGCCTACCTGCAAACTTGAGGAGATTTGGGGTCGTTTTGAAGTGTGTAGGCAATTTGTTGTAGGTGAATTCCCAACGGGTCGCGTGCAGGTCTGGACGGGTCGCGCGTGCCCAACACATCGCGCCAGTGCTTTTTTCTAACTTCTATGACCCCCTTGACGCGTCGCGCCTGCCCAATACGTCGCGCACAGGTCTGGATGGGTCGCACACGGGCTCTGTCTGCAATTTCACCCAATTTCTTTCCAAATCGCTTTTCACTATTGCTTTGAGGCAAATGATGATCAAATGGAGGGAGAGGGGGCTTTATAGGCTTGATTTAAATTAATTTCCCCTCAAACCCTCTTTCTAATGTTTATAACTTGACACTTTTTCAAAATTTAAATGCTACTGACTTTATGGTTTCCTTTTGTCCGGAAATTGGTTGAACTAATGCTTTTTCTTGAAATTTTTTGCAGGGATAGCTTCTGAGGAATCTTGGCAAAGGGGACCAGGGCTGCATGCTGACTTTCGAAGAATTTTGAATTTTTACAATTTTTTACAAAAATGAGAAAATGACCTTGTCTTTAAAAACAGGGTTTTTAAATCCATGGTAAAAATTAGTTGTACAAGATGAATTCTTTTGAAGAAATACTTTGATAGTCATCCCTCTGGCCTGCTGGGCATGTATTGACTTTTAAAGAGATGACCTCAAAGACAAATTGGACCTAAACCCTAGACCTAGGACTTTTGACCTTAAGACAAGACAAGCAACCTTGAAAGAGTTTATTGACTGAAACAACTTGATCCAGCAGTGCTAAGAGGGGAATAAAGACACCAGCTCCTCCATCAGGGTTATGGCATGCCTAATGGAATGCAATGAGATGACACTTATGAGACACCTACTTATGCAAGTGCAAAGAGTTTTGATCGCTGATGGAGGGCTACTAGACCGACTCTAACAGAGGGGAAGAGCAGTGATTTGGCCATCACGGAGGCCACGAAGAAGAAATACAAGTTGGAAAAGAAGAAGAGGGGCTACGTGATCTCCAGTATCAACAACAAAGCAGTTGGGGTGGGGACTCAGATATTGGTAGGTAAGGTCATGTGGAAGTGCCGCACAGACGAGGCACTTGTGCCGATGGTGGCACTTGCTGAACAGTGTGCAGAAGGGGTCTAATTTAACTGGTTTGAATTCTTGTGCAAAGAGTTCCTGGAGAATTTTCGTGAGGCACAGGAACAAGGAAAAACATTCTACTATGCATGACTTCTGCTGTCCATAGTGCTGGTGGTGGGGGAATTTCCGGAGGACAGCCAGTTCCGCACGATTGCAAGGGATCTCCCGGAGGCCGCAAAGTACACTTCACTATGGCCATTAAGGATGTGAACTAGATCTGCGACAACAAGATATTTTGGGTGTTCATGGAGATGAACATCAGAATGGGGATGAACTACAAGGCACGGCTAACACCCACTGTCTACAATAGCCTGCAAAGTTTTGTCGAATTTAAAGCTGACTTTCATCACATATACCTCAGGACGCGCAAGGAACCTGCCAAGAAGTGGAGCGAGTTACCCTTCATAGCCACCGATGATGTGATTTTTGATGTACTGGAGACATGGCTGCCAGAATGGTGTGCCCCAGACATCGCCGCAGTGGAAAAGTCTGTGACACAAAAGAAGGAGGAGGCCAAACTATGCATGACACAGTTGGCAAAAAAGGGAAGGCAAGAAGCAGTGACAGTGAAAGCACAGGAGGCACGAGACACTGTATAAACAACAACAGAATAGAAAAAGGTCGCAACAGTAGCAACGCATAAGGCAACAGAGAAGGTGCATGAGGGCCAGAAGTCACCTCCGCCTGAGAAGGAGAAACAGATGGAAAAAAGGGAAGAAGAGGGTGGCATGGATCCACAAACAACATCAATGCAATTAAAGCACCAGCGCCCAGGTGAGAGGATGGGATCGCGCAAGAAGGTCAAAGCATCTAAACTCTCTATCGACCTGATCACCCTTATTGAGGGGGATCTTCACGAGATAGGCGAGACAGTGCACGACGTCACCACCGAGGCCCTCTAGAACTTTGCAGAGGAGAATCAGATTGTGTTGGGGTCCCTCCGAGTGCAGATTCGGGAGTTGCAGGTGCGCACTCCTCAGGCTAGTACTCTTTTAACTAGCCTCACAATAGGGACAACTATAGCCGAGGAAATGCTATGCGCTCATACAACCAACACAATAGTGCTGCCAGAAGGGGCACTGGTTACAAAAAATGAAGTTGAATGACCTATGGTTAGTGCACTAAAAGGGATAGGGATCAACATGGCTTCACTCTCGCGAGAGACACACTATGTTCTGCAGGATGGGATTACTACAGAACTACGAGCTAGGGAGAGCCGCACGTTGCAGGTGCTGAGCGAGTAGAAGATCAACATGGAGCAATTGAGCTTGCAGTGCAATGAGGTCGTGTCACAGAACAGGTATTAGAAGAATCCTGCCAGATGGTCCCTAAGTTGGCCATCCCTGCAGAAGCACCAACAAAGGGGCGCATCCACAGATTAGTAGTGAGGGTGCGTGAGGCGCGAGAAAAAAGGGCCAAGGTTTAGTTGGAGCTGAACCTTCAGATAATAGAGTTGTGGTTGAAGGCGCAACTGTCCACTCCTCTAGAAGTAAGGGAACAATGCGCCAACGCTATTACATCAGGGATGGAGGAGATCAATAGTGTAGTAAGGGACTGCACTAGAATGTTGGAAGAGTCATTCGAGGTCCTCACCAATCTACAGGAGGACCCTAATATCCAGCGCTTAGAGATAGAGGCACGTGAGCTCCAAAAACAATATGATAATGTCAAAGGGACCGTGCAGATGGTGGCCCTCACTCAGAGGCTCATGCGAATGTAACAAGCCAAAGCACTTAAAGAGCAAGTAGACGCAGCGCGACACAGAGAAGCAGTTTTGAAGGCACGCATTTAGCTTTGGATTGATGAGGCCTTCTTCATCACAACAATAATTGAAGGAAAGCTTGTGCAAATGCAAGGGACGCAGGAACAGATGCAGGGAAGCAGTTCCGACACCACGGTCTTAGAACAATGAGTACAAGAGATTCAACAGGCAGCCACTCAGTGCGCTGCCAACCTTGCAGTCATTCGAGCAGAGTTGGAGGGTCTCCGCACGAAGATCTCCGCATTGATAGAGTGACTCGAGGGCAATTCACGATGTTTGTGTTGGTTGCCTGTTGGGTGTGGGATCCCCCTAAGGCATGTTTTGGGGCTTAAAGCCCAATTTTTGACTAATTCCATTGTAAAGACTCCGCGATTTGTGGGCGCGGAGTGCGAAGTCATAGGGTTGTCTACCCTTTTTTTTTAATGTAATGTCGGTTTGAAATATCTACCCATGGTTCACGGACCATGGTATTGTATAAATAGAGCGAGGCTCTAAGTGTAAAAAATGGATCTAAGCGAAGAATCTAATGGATGAATGAGTCTAAGGAGTCAATGAAGCATTGAGTCGAAGAGTAAGTCGTGTCTTTGGGTTGTAGAGTAGGAGAAGTTTCTGTAGCTGAGTGCGTAGAAGCCTAGTAATCCGCCGCTGGGTGGGTGGACCCCTGCAGCTGAGTGCGCAGGGTAGGTCGAGTCTGTAACCATTGGAAGCATTAATAAAGAGAAATTTTACCATATTTATATGTATCTTTTCCTCTCTTATGCATTATTGGGTATGAATTACAAGTTCACTATTTATTTGCTGTGCGAACTTATATAAATGTGCTGAGTAAGTGAATCTAATACAAGGTATTTGTTTATGCAAAGATAACTAACTGGTATAAGAAGATAAGTAAGATATCGGGTGTGACTTAGGGAAATAGTGTAGATTGCTGCTCCTGCAGCGCGAAAGCCCCACAACCCCTGGCTAGGGCTGCGCGAAGGCGAATATATCAGGGTACGAAGGCCAGGGAAGTGCGCGAAGTAACGCGCATGAAGGGACTCACAGTTGGACCAAATCAACCCCTCAAACATCTCAAGGGCGCGGAAACCTGGTTCCAGCACCCCTCCATACTACTTCGGGTGAGACCTTAGTCCGCGCTCAATCGATTGTTGCTGAAAGGGCCAGTAGTACAGGGTTTTTTTTGGCTAATTAACTCTAAACCTAGGTAAGGCCCCAACAAGCCAACAACAAATAAATTAACAATTTCCTGCAAATGGAATAAGAGTTTGCTAGTTCTTAACTTGATGATTTGTTTTATGAAGATGATTAGGTAATACATGCAGCCGAACTAGAGGTACTACAACTAAATGAAAACTCAATTCCAAGAGGTTTAGTACCCTTAGAGGAGCTTTTTTATCATGATGATGTTGCATAGAAACCAACAATGATGCCAACTAAAGTAGGAGTAGAAGACCTTAATATTGGCACGCCTGAGAAGCCAAGAATGGTTAAGATATCAAAGTCTATGAGTCCAGAAATGAAAGGTAAATATGCAGCACTCATGACAGAATTTTCTGATGTTTTTGCATGGGACTACACTTATCTGAAGGCTTATGACAAGAGCATAATTCAGCATACCATCCCCACAAAGCCCGATAAGAAGCCTTTCCGTCAGAAGCTTAGAAGGATGAATCTAAAGTTGTTGCCCTCTATTGAAAAGGAAGTAAATAGGTTGTATATTGCTGGTATTATTATTCCTCTCTGTTTCTCAAATTGGATGTCAAATTTTTAGTATCGGTTAGAAAGAAGATAGGTGAGATGCGCTTGTGTATTGATTTCCTCAATTTAAATAAAGTGTCATTGAAGGAAAACTATCCAATTCCAAATATGGATCATATCCTACAAAGGGTGGTTGGTTCTTCCAGGATGTCATTGCTAGATGGATATTTAGGGTACAATAAGATCTTGGTTCATTTGGACGACCAAGAAAAGACAACTTTCATGACAGCTTGGGGTACTTTTATGTACGTTAAGATTCCCTATGGGTTGAAGAACACAGGAGAAACTTTTCAGTGAGTGATGGATATCACATTTTCCAATGAAAAGGATGTATTTTTGGTCATTTATCTAGATGACATAACAATGTTTTCCAAGACGAAGGAAGAGCACTTGCAACATTTAAGGACAATCTTCCAAAGGTGCAGAAAATTTGGCATATCATTGAATCCAAAGAAAAGTTTATTTGCTATGGAGGAAGGAAAATTGTTCGGTCATATTGTATCTAAATATGGAATTTGAGTAGATCCTTCAAGAATTGAGGCAATTCAGCAACTGGATTTTCCTAGAAATAAGAAGGAAATTCAATCATTCAATTGTAAGATCAATTTTTTGAGGAGGTTTATTCCTAACCTTGTTGAAAATTTAAGGCAAATCACTAATATGTTGAAGAAAATCAACGAAGTGAAATGGTCCGAGGAGGCAAGAAAATCATTCAATCAAGTCAAGTTTGCATTGTCCCATGCTCCTATCCTTATTAGCCCAGATTATACATTAGATTTTATTATCTTTTCCTTTGCCTCTGAAGATACATTGACTGTTTTCCTCATGAAGAAGAGAGATCAGAAAATAGAGCAGCCAATTTCCTTCTTTAGTTGAACGATAAGGGATGGGGCTATTAAGTATAATATCATTGAAAAGCAGGCATTGGCACTATTTAAATCTTTGAAAGACTTCCGAGTTTATATCCTTCATTCCCATATTCTTGCCTATGTTCTGAATGTTGTTGTCAAAGATGTGTTAATGCAGAATGATCTTGAAGGCAGGCATGGTAAGTGGATAGCAGCTATGCTGAAATATGACTTAGAAATTAGACATATAGATCTAGTCAAAGGACAAGGCTTGGCTAAGCTTATGGCGGAATCTAACTTACATGCCTTAGACATCAACCTTATTTCTGCACTTTCTGAGGAGCAGGTGGTTGATTCATTTCCTCAGGTATCTCAAATTTTTACTTCATCACCATGGTATTCAAATATAGTTCATGTGCTGCAATATTTAAATCCTCCACTGGGTGTGTCCAAGAGGAAAGGCAGATCTTTAAAATTGAAAGCTATAAAGTATTGTATTCTTGATAATGCTTTATATTAGAAGGATCCAGGAGGGGTTTTATTGAATTGTTTGGTAGAAAGTGAAGCTAAAGAAGTGATGAATGATTTCCATAAAGGTGATTGTGGTGGTCATCTTTTCTAGAAAATTACAACAAATAAGAGGGTTGGTTTCTGTTGGCCGAGTTTGTTTTTGGATGTATATAAAATAGTCACGAGTTGTCACCAATGACAAATTTTTCAAGGAAAGAGAAAGTTGTTAATGTTGCCCTTGCAACTAATTTTAGTCCAAGTACCCTTTTAGTAGTGGGGGCTTGAATTCATTGGTGAGATTCATCCTCCATCCATAGCTCAGCATAAGTGGATACTTACTGCCACTGACTATTTCACTAAGTGGATTGAGTCCATTCCCACAAGAAAAGTTACAAACACGATAGTTATTCAGTTTATGGAGAGTAATATTATGTCCATTTTGGCTTCCCACAGAAAATCATTACTGACAATGCAACAACTTTCAAATCCAAAAAGATGATAGAATTTTGTGATAAATATCACATAAGACTTTGGCATTCAACAACATATTACCCTCAAGGCAATGAGTTGGTTGAATCATCAAACAAGTCATTGGTGAACATAATCAAAAAGTTGTTGGAAGAGAACAAAAGGAATTGGCATAAAAAATTAATTAATGCTCTATGGGTAGACATAGTGAGCACAAAGAAATCTATCGGCATGCCTCCTTTTCAGCTGGTCTATGGTGTAGATAAAATGTTTCCAACTTCCCTAGCAGTTCCAGTGATAAAAATCCTCCAAGAGTTTGACAGTGAGCCAAATGATATTCAACGGAGAATCAATCAAATGATCCACTTGCAGCAGTCCAAGGAAGAAGGTTTCCACGATACTTCAAAGCTCCAAGAGAAGATTAAGAAGATTTATGATAAGAAAACAAAGGTTGGTGATTTCAATTTGGGAGATGTTGTTCTCCGATGGGATGCCCGAAATGACGATAAAGGAAAACATGGTAAGTTTGATAATCTATGGAAAGGGCCTTATAATATTGTAGCATTTAGAGGGAAAAATTCTTACTTGTTAGAAGGTCTTGATGGGCAAGCACTTCTAGAAGGACTGATGAATGGTAGACTCCTCAAACATTATTTCACCTGATCTTGTACAAAATTTTTCCATTCCATTGTAAATAACATTTTTATTTGTTGTCAAGGAGTGAAGGAGTTGTCAAAGAAGTTTGAAGCCTGAGGAGAAGGCCATAAGTCTTCTATGATCAGATGTTGTTTTCTTTCTAAAGTTGTAAAGTCAGTTTTCAGTCAAATCAAGTGAGTTTCAATTTTTCTTAAGTTTAGTTAGTCAGTCATTTGAGTGTCAAGTGTTTTATTTTGACTCCATTTCCTAATGTATTAGGCTACCTGGTCTATGGTGTTCTTGACACCTCCTAAAGGAGCTGCCATCCCCATAGGAGCCAATGTTAGTGTCCTTTTGTCCCAGTGATCAAATTTACTCTTTACATATTGTTAATAGAGTCTTTGGTTAAATTATTATGTTTTCAAATAAAATTTGACATATTTTGGTTGTCAAAAAGATCCCAAGTCATTGTCTAGGTGTAATGCTACTCTCTTTCCATGGTCATCAAGGTCAATAAAATAGTTCCATGAGTCTTTGAGTCACCAAGGTCACTTTTTCCTTTATTAGAGGGTCATCATTAAAGAAACTGAAAGAAAGAGCCATGGTGTCATAAGGTTGATCATGAAAGTATCATTAATGTCTTGTTGGTCTTGTCTTGTTAATAATGTGATCATCATATCTCCATTTAGGGTCATATCATTCATCATCCAAAATTAGAAAGGTGTCATGAGAGTTAGCAAGTTAGGAAATAAAGTTTCTCAAAGGGAATCAAAGGTATATGTATATAACTTGTAAATATAATGTTTCCTATGGAAAAATGGATGCTGCAGTCAAATCACATCACTAGTCATGTTATAAAGGTACATATGATGTCATTCAACCACCAAGGAAAAAAACGAGTTTCAAGCTAATAAAGGGCAATAAAGAATTCAAAAAACCCATTTCATCCTCCAAGCACTCCTCTCTACCATTGTGCCTCATCACAACAATCAGACCTTTGAAATTCCATCACCCATTGCTTTTTCCATCAGTTTGTTGTGTTTCTGTTGTGCATCTGCTGCACTTCTGAAGATTTGCTGCATTTTTAGGTTTGGAGGCCAAAGAAAGAAAACAAAGGCTCATTTCTCATTCAGAAAGCTTCAAAAACTCTTGAAAAATTAAGTAAACCTTTCATAACCTCTTTGATGCAATTTTTTCCTTTGAAAGTGATTAAATCCCCTCTACTAGGGTTTCTGCTGCGTTTTTACCGTGTTTTTAAGTTTTAATGTTATCTGCTTCATTCCAAGGAGAATTTCCATAGTTTTCTGCCCAAATACACTTGTATACACTTATTAAACTCTCCCCAACCATTTCCCATACATATTTCCCTCATCCCATTATTTTCCCCCAAAAACCCAAGCCCTCGTTGTGCTTTTGCTGCGTTTTTGGGTTTTCTGTGTTTTTCATTTTTTCCCCTTCTTCCCTGACACATTCTGAGAAATTTCACTGCCAAAGTATCCCTAACACCTACTCTTGCTCATTAAATTTTACCTAACACCTATCCCCTCTGTTTCCCTCCCTAAACTAACTGTTCTGTTTCCCCTATTTTGCAACCCTAGACCCCTACCCTTTCTCCTCTCAAACTAGGATTTTTCAGTTAAGAAAAGCCAACAACATGGCCAGTGAAAAGAAGAAATACAAGGGGGGATAGATCTCAAGATATGAGCCAACTCATATGCGAGAGATCAATGCTTCAGAGTTCATCGAGGTTTTGTGAGAAAGTACAAGAGGTGGGCTAACATTGTGAGATGACTAGTCTATTTGCCACCAATTTCAAGAGGAACAAGACCACCATAACAGGGATGGACTTCCTAGTATCAATACAGGTTATAGCTTCAACCACTAGTATCCCTAATCAAGGAGACATTTAGTTTAAGGGGATAGATTTGGATGTTGAAAACTACAAAGTGTTCCTGAAACCACAATATAAGGAAACCCCATCTCATATCTTTCCTAGTAGGCAATTATTCGATAAATATAATCCTTTGATGAAGATGATTATGAAATATTTCACTTGTGAAGGAAGTTTCAGTAGGTTATATCAGTATCACATCAAGTTGTTGATGCATTTCACATCCATTAAAACACTAAACCTACCCAATTACTTGTTTAGAATCCTAGTTAAGATGACTAAAAAGGCACAGAATAAAGGGAAATATCATTAATAAATCTTATTCCATCATGATTTGATCAAATTCATAGTTCTCCAACATCTCACATAGGTCAATATGTCATGGGAAGCATTCTTGGAGGTAACTTCTCTCTTGCCTATCTCGCATCAGTCCAAAAACCTTAATACGCCTACATCATCTGGGGCACAAAGACCTGAGCCATCTAACATATCATCAGTGACAAAAAGAAAACCTAGGGCAAAGGTTTCACAAACATGCAAGAAGGGTAAGAGGTTGGTTTTTTCCCTAAGATAGAAAGAGACATGCCTACTCCTAAACCTATGACTAGGGCTCAAGCAAAAAGAGTGCATAAGGAGGTTATTATTGAAGAAGTTCAAGCTAAAGCCATGAGAGAGAAATCACCTATGGATAGAGATGATTCACCATTGCAACATCAAGAAGTGGTACCTCCTGAGGTAGATATGACTGATCATGAAGATAAGGTAGCAAAAGACATCATTAAAGAGCAGCAGGCACAGAGCAAAGAGTTACAAGATGACCTCTCCAAAGCTAATTTCGTGGTGGCTTTCTTGAAACAAGAGAATATGAAACTGAAGCTAAGCCTAATACAATAAGGTAAATCAAGTGAAGATTCTCCCTCATTTAGCAGAGTAGATCTTTTGGCAGCCAAGGACAAGAGAACAAAAGTCATTTATGTAGAGCAAATGGAAGACACAAACTGTTGAAAATAGCAACAAGAAATGCTAAAAATAGAAATTCTAAAAATAGCATTGCTATAAATAGCATTTCAGGATATACTCCAACTCTGTTGGAAATAACAAAAAATAGAAATGCTAAAAATAGCATTGCTATAAATAGCATTTTGGGATAGATTCCAATTTTATTTAGTCCCTAAATTAAAATTGAGAATTAAAATTTGGATTTGGTCTCAGCAACTATTTGAAAAATAATTAATTAATTCATTTGATTTAATTAGTTGGAGAAAATCAAACATGAATTCTTTGTGAAGACATGCAACAGTTATCCCTTTGATTGAGGAAGTTATCCCATAATTAAGGAGATAAGGATGAGTTGTAACTAGTTAGCTCAGTTAACTGAGTTAAGTCCAGTTAAATTAGTTCCAAACAGTTGGAGGAACTAATTGTGAGTTCAGTCAATTAATACATGCATGCATGCAACTAGTGTTCTCCAGATAACTAAATATTCTCTCATAAATAACTCATGCATGTCAGTTCAGAGAAATACCCAGTTGAGATTAAAGGAAGGGACAATCTACTATCAGTTGGAGGAATCTTCCTATATAGGAAACTCATCCATGCAGAAGGAATTATCTCCTTCAGGATTGCGCAGTTATTTCAGAGGTCAGTGTTGTGTGTGAGGTGAGATTCACACAGGTTGCAGCTAGAGGACCCATGAGAAACTGCGCAAGGAAATAGGAGGCTTGGAGGATTGAAGGAAGGCATATGTGTTGCCTATTTTGTCTATGAGCACCATTGATGGATTGTACTGAGAGATGGATAGCTTGTGAGCTAAAGCTTTGTGTAATCTAGAGATATTTCCACTTGTATGATAATATAGATAGCGGGGTTTTTAGCTGAGGCTTTCCCCAGACTATTCTTTTGTGCTTCATGTGTATGATTTCTTCTTCATCTGTTATATGTGTTCCGATTGATCTTGCTCAAATTGATTAAGCTTCCGCAAAGTTTGATAGTAGAAGTAGATCAAATATTTTGCTTTAGTATATTGTATTATCAGGTTATCTACAATGAGAATTTCTACATGGTATTAGAGCTAGTTGATCCATAGAGAAATTTCTACATAGTATTAGAGCGAGGTTTTGTAGAAAAAGTTCTACAAGGTATTGAAGCAAAAGTTATCAAAGCTGTGAACAGTTTACAGAGAAGAATTCGAAGTTTGAAGTTCGGGGTTGCAGGTGCAAACCAAATTCACAATATGGGACATTATGCAACTAATTTCAAATTGAAGAAGTCTAAGAAGGGATCCTTGAAAGGATCGAAAGGTGAGGCATTAGCCTCTCAATTCGAATTGGATTTTACACTCATCGCATGCATGGTTTCACCAATGATGGGTTGTGGTTGGTTTCTTGATAGTGGAGCTTCATTCCACATGACCAGTGATAAGAGTTTGTTTAGTACCTTCGAGGAGAAAGACCTCCATATGCACATAGAGATGGGTAATGATGAAAATTATAGTGTTTCAGGAGTGGGCACGGTTGCTTTTCAAAGCGAGCATGGAGCTCGCATCACCTTGACAGATGTGAAGTATGTTCCAGGACTGAAGAAGAACTTGGTATCGATCACGATGTTGGAGGAGAAAGGCTATGATGTAGTCTTCAGTAAGGGAAAGGTTTTCCTTAGACACATCACCACGAGACAAGTGAAGTATATCGGTTCATGAGTCAAGAACCTGTATGCTCTTGAGGTTCAAGATGCATGCAAAGCCTTGAGTAGTAAGGCAACTATTGGAGACTTGGTGGTTAAGAGGGACAGTACATTACCTCTCAACATGCAGCGCTAGAAGAAGTCTCAAACAATTGTGGAGGAGCCACAATTGGTGAAGCAGCTTAAGGAGGTTGTGGAGTAGCCACAACTGGAGAAGCCGAGAGGAGACTGAGTTGAGGCATCCACTCATGCAGAGACCTCCAGTAGGGGGAAATTTTGAGCCAAGTGGGCAGAGGGATCACATGCATCCATACCTCCAGGTGTGAGGTGGGGTGATGTGAAGTGATTGTCCCAAGAAGGCTGAAATAGGGGTAGGATCCTTGAGGTACCTAGCCTCTATGATTAGACCTTGCTACAGGAGCCCCGACGAGTAGTAGCAAGACTGGTTGAGTGGGTAGAGACGGATGTGGATGGAGCGGCAGAGGAAGCTTCAGCATCAGAAGGTGTTTCTAACCTAATAGGGAGGTTAGTTACTCACTTCTTAGTAACTTAGTTGCAGTGCAGCAGTGGGCAACGTGATGCAACATGAAGAGAGGAGGTGTAGTGTGAATGTAGTGCTAGGAGATAGGACCAGCAGCATCACGGATTCAGTAGGAGGAATTAGTGTGATTGATGTAGTCAGAGATCAAAGTGACAGAGGCTAGAGTAGTCAGATACTGAAGGGCACAAAGGTGTGGAGTTTTTAGTCAACAGAGGCAATAACAGTCAGAGACTTTGATGACAAAGGCATCATCCTGATTCAGGTTGGATATTTTTTGTTTCTAGAGTTGCTGGAGCAACAATACTTGAGAGAAGTGTTGCATGTAGAACATTTCAAAGGTTTAGGATCAGGTTCAAGTTGAATGCCTTTCTTGTTGAGAGGGAGTGTTGAAAATAGCAACAAGAAATGCTAAAAATAGCATTTTGGGATAGATTCCAATTTTAATTAGTCCTTGAATTAAAATTGAGAATTAAAATTCGAATTTGGTCTCAGCAGCTCTTTGAAAAATATTTAATTAATTCATCTTGAGTTAATTAGTGGGAGAAAATCAAACATGAAGTCTTTATGAAGACATGGAATAGTTATCCCTTTGATTGAGGAAGTTATCCCTTAATTAAGGAGATAAGGATGAGTTGTATTTGAGTTTTAATTAGTTAGCTTAGTTAACTGAGTTAAGTCTAGTTAAATTAGTTCCAAACAGTTGGAGGAACTAATTGTGAGTTCAGTCAATTAATACATGCATGCATGCAACTAGTGTTCTCCAGATAACTAAATATTCTCTCATAAATAACTCATGCATGTCAGTTCAGAGAAATACCCAGTTGAGATTAAAGGAAGGGACAATCTACTATCAGTTGGAGGAATCTTCCTATATAGGAAACTCATCCATGCAGAAGGAATTATCTCCTTCAGGATTGCACAATTATTTCAGAGGTCAGTGTTGTGTGTGAGGTGAGACTCACACAGGTTACAATTAGAGGACCCAGGAGAAACTGCACAAGGAAATAGGAGGCTTGGAGGACTGAAGGAAGGCATATGTGTTGTTTATTCTGTCTATGAGCAACATTGAGGGATTGTACTGAGAGCTGGATAGCTTGTGAGCGAAAGCTTTGTGTAATCCAGAGATATTTCCACTTGTATGATAATACAGATAGCGGGGTTTTTAGCTGAGGCTTTCCCTAGATTATTCTTCTGTGTTTCATGTGTATGATTTCTTCTTCATCTGTTATATGTGTTCCAATTGATCTTGCTCAAATTGATTAAGCTTCCGCAAAGTTTGATAGTAGAAGTAGATCAAGTATTTTTCTTTAGTATATTGCATTATCAGGTGATCTACAGTGAGAATTTCTACATGGTATTAGAGTTAGTTGATCCATAGAGAAATTTCTACACAAACCTTCAAAGACAACCAAGGAGACCTACAACAAGAGAAATGGCAAGGAAAGAACAACATGACAAAGAGCCACTCCTTCTCAAGCACACAAAGGCCCCAATGACCCCATAGCTGTTGTTTTTGAAGAGAACATGGAGTATTGGCTTGAACAAGTGAATGATCATTTAGAGAAGCTTTTGAAGAAGGAAAACAAAGATGTCACCATGCAGAGGAATATGGCTAGACCTTATTATGCAAGGAACATGGCTTCTAGGGTTAAGGTCAAGAACATGAAGGGAAAAATCAAGAAATCCATTACGAATATCAAGAAGAGGGAAAACCTTGACCTTCTAGCTAATGCATCCTTAGTGGCCTAAATTCAGCTCAGAATACAAGAAAAAGCAACAAAATTTTGAAAATTTGAAGAATTTTTGCACACAGTTAAAGGGTACTCTACAGAAACACAACATGTGCTTGTTGCGCTTTTTCTGAGAGGCTCCAAATGAAGATTGGAAAGAATTTGGAGGTGGATTTTGATTAGTACATTCCAAAAATTTACTTCGGATCACTTGTTAGCTCATGAATTTTTAGAAAAAGGCCAAAAACCACCTATTTTTCACCCTTCTGCCACTGTTTCGGGTCACTCGCTGCACTTCTAGAGTAGTTGTATTCTAATGAGTTTTGAGGTGTCTTCGAGATGTATTTTTGGTGACTTGAAGCTTAAAAGGTGTAGTAGACCTCCTAAGCTACCTGTATGAGCCTTCATCAAAGTTTAAATATCCCTCAAAGTCTTCAAAACATCTTGCCAATGTTTGTTGCACTTCTACAATCATTCACTGCGCTTCTGTGGAGGAGGCTTGCCTTTGCATTTTGATGGTCAAGAGTTGACCTTGGTAGATGTACTTTGTATCTCATTGATTTTAAATGACGTAATTAAGCATTCTATTGATGGTTAGAGTTGATTTCCTTGTAATTAAATATTTCAAAGTCGAATCAAATCAGATAGTGTAAAAAGGAATTGGTTTCTAACGTCCCTAGTTTTTGGAAATGGTTAGAGAAAATGATGTAATCAGTTCCTAGGAAGAAGGATTCAACAATTTAGAGGTAGTCAGGATGAACTCATAGAGAGGGTTGGATATTGGAAGCTCATACTTTTGAACTAGTGTACTTGATATTAACATAAATAATATACAGTTGCAACTATTTTTATGGGATTCTTGTGTTGTGATCAGTGGCTTTGTTTTTCCTATGTTTTCTTATATATTTGATTATTAGAAGTCATCTACTTTCTTCTTCTGCTTTATCTCATGAGTTTTAAACATAAATAATTATTTTAATGCTCTATTTTCTTTGGGATTACCATGCAATGTTTCCCTTCTAGATAAGTGAATTCATGTTTTTGCTCACTTAAACTCCTACTATATTCTCCTCACCATACTACAATGAAAAACCAATTTGTGCCACTGATTGCAACTACCTTGCCCCATCTTATGGCTGCAATTGACCTTTAGAATTACTTGACCTAGTTCCTAAGCCTAGTGCTCTCTATCGAGCAAACCCTAATCAAACCCTACTGAGCTAATACCTAGCCTAAAACCTTAATTTACTCTAGTCATTTCCATTGGCTGTGAGGTTTTTTTAGAGAGAGCCCTCTTTGATTTGTTAGGGCTAGCTACCAAGTCAAAAGTTGGTCGGAGGTTACCTCTTTGGTTTCCCTTCTCAACCTTGGGAAAACTAAGGAGTGCTAACAGAGTCCTTATGCAGGAGGGATAGGTGGTGTGCTATGAGTCTAGGAAGTTGAATGAGCATGAGAAAAACTACATGAATCATGATCTTGAGTTGGTAGCTATTATTCATTCCTTGAAGATGTCGAGGCATTATCTTCTTGGTAGGAGATTTGTATTGATGAGCGATCACAATGGGTTGAGATACTTGTTTGACCAGCCGAATCTAAATGCCAGGAAAGCTACATGGTTGGCCACCCTTAGTGAGTTTGACTTTGAAATCATATACATTAAAGGAAAGGAGAACCGGGTTGCAAATTCTCTTAGCAGGAAGGTACAGGTGAATCATATAGAAACTCTGAGATTTTCTGGAACAGAGTCACATGATAGGATCTTGGAGGCAGGACAAAGGGATGACATGTAAATGGAGATTATGCATAGGATAAAACATTGTATTGGTACATGTACAGATATAGGTTCATGTATAGATACATGTATAGGTGATCAAGATGTAGACTATCGCCTTACAACAGATGGTTTGGTGAGATTCAGGAACATGATCTATGTGTCGTATTGTAGTGAACTCAAGAAGCTTATCTTGAGGGAGTTTCACGTAAATCCATAGTCGAGTCACCCATGATAGTAGAAGACGTTAATGAAGGTGAAGAGGTTATACTATTGGCCAAATTTGAAGAACGAAGTGGTAGAGTTTGTGGTTAGATGTTTGGATTATCAGCAAGTATAAGCAGAATGTAAGAATCCAGGTGGTCTACTACATGTTGGGTGTGTGTTATATTCTTTCCACGACTACCTCAAATGCGGGGGGGGGGGGGTGTGACGGGGGGACGGTAGCCCTCTTGCACAGGGTCCGATATAGCGGCCCGAGAATTTTTTTTCTGGACCCTATATTAGGTGGGCGAAACTACCTATGGTTTTGTGCATGGTTTTGCACATGGTTTTCAGCATGATGGTTTCTGTCCATGGTATTTTGTAGATCTGATCAAGGGAACTACAATTATGTTCTAATCCAGTGTTAATGAATTGGGGTTTATGGATGCTTTGACATGTATATATATTTATTGTAACATTGAAAGGAATATAATGAAAAATCAATCTGGTAGTCCCGATTTTGGGATCCACTGGAAAATCTCTGTGTATATCTGTTTTATATTTTATGCTCTCGCCATTGTTTATTCTATGTTTTTAGAATGCGTATGCAGATAATTTCTATATGGGGTTAAAACCTACACTACAACCTATTCTGATTCCAGAATGGAAATGGGATGATTTCATTATAGGTCTCCCAAGGACATCGAGACAACATGTCTATTATGGTCGTTGTAACGCCCTCCTCCCACATCCAACCAAGTAACCATGCCAAATGGGGTAAACATGATGCGAGAGGCTACTATGATCAAATTTGACCTCTTAGGTAACCTTAAGGAATTTTATGGAACGTCACATGTAGCCATCCAACACCATCAACAGAACCCTCAAGAGACAAGTCAGCCACTCAAACAGCCTGTCCCTGGGTCCCACTACTGTTCTGGACAATTTAAGGCTCTGTCGCTCTCATGCTATGGGCAAGGGAGCGACCAGAGACCTAAATTCACTCTCATAGGCCTGCCTACCAACAACTATGATCTAAACTTTCCAGTTCTATGTTAGCGAATCCGGGATTGAGCCACTTTTTTAGGCCTAGAGCCCAGGCCATTGCACATAATGGAATAAAAGCTCAAAATTAAGTAAAGTATAGGGAAAATATGATGCAAAAGTAAATAGTTGATCAAGGCCCTAACCGAACCCCTACTAGCCATGACAATAATTTCATCAAACATATTGTCAACATGTAACCTACAGGTGTAAACAACATAATTAAGTTTATGGATCTCATAATTATCTGAGAATCACCATGAACTATTGTTTCCTCATGTCATTTGCTGCCTTATCACTTATTAGGTCATAGATATAATATCCATTCAAATACAAGTAAAAACATGATGAGGGCCAAACATAACTGTTGCCATAAAATGAACATATAATCATCATAATAGGAACATAATTACAATAAACATATCAGCCATCAAAACCCATATATACACCAGTACATTTACACATGAAAATCAATGGAATGAATTTCTCATTAATCAATGCAATGAACTGACTAGAGATGGGACTACCAAGTTCCACTCGACTATAGATTGGCTAAGCCAAGTCTCTCTTCAGCCAATCACCCTCGTGCCATATTCCAAGCATAAATGTGGGACTCATAGAACACATCAAAAACACCAATCAATGTGGATGCCATCAGAGTTCTTCGCCAACACCGTGAGGAATTTGAGTGCCTCTTAGTCTCTTAGGATTTATTGTGCATCCGCAGTTTGATCTAGGGATCACTAGGCCCTACACTGAGACATACTCTCCGGGATTTACTGTGCATTCCATCCCATAATCACTAGGCCCAATGAAGAGAAAATCCACCTCTTGGCTTTACCGTATATCCCGCCATTCACGAATAAGGATTCCTAGGCCCACAGAGGCACACAGTCTGGCTTTACCACAACCCACAACTCGGTTCAAGGGTTACTAGGCCAGTGGCTTTGTGCATCCTTAGTCTGGATCAGGGACCACTACCACCATGTGTTTATCAATTCGAAGATCCACCTCACTTAGCTTCGAATGCAATCTGGCCATCCCACATAAACTACATGAGAGAACCCATCTCATCAAAGCTATCGGGAAATGACAAGGCTAGGTTGAAAATACTATCACACCTGGAAAAACCATTCCATGGTAGAAAAGAAACACATGCAATCCCATGCATGCCAAATCTAGTAAGGAAAATAAACATGCAAGTTGATACCTGCAATGAAGCCTATTGTGTCTGCTTGATCTTGCCTTTCCCCGCATTATCTTTACTCCAATGCCAAAGTGCTCCAAGAAAACTCTAAGTGTCCAAGATTATGAGAAAGAGAGAGAATAATGAGAGAGCTTCAAAGCTAAACTAACAAAAGGTTACACACTCATCCTCATAAGCCTTTTTATGAATGAGGCCTCTATTTTCTTCATTTTCCTCCTCACATACCACTTGTGACCTTTCACCTCATTTTTCTCCTAATTTCCATTATTTTTATAAATAAATGTGCCAAAAATGTCATTTTTCCTTTCTAAAGCTTTAGCCATTGCCTTTGCCAATTTCCTTATCCATAAACAACCAAATGAACACCCCCTAGGATGCCTTGCCCAACATTTAGCTTGGAATAAGTGTCCCATTTATCCATGGTTATTGTTTTTAACTGTATTACATAGAATTTTCACATCATGACAAGAACTGCTCAAGAGAAAAGAACATCATGACAACATGACAACATACCGCATAGTGGAGCTTTTTATCACAACTCATTATGATATTTACAATGATCATCCTACTGAGTAACAATCCACATGACATCATAACATCAGGATAACATAACCATATGATAGCATAATAACATAACCATGATAACATGATGCCCATACCACATAGTGGAGCTTTATAACATAGCTCGTTACGGTATTTACATCCATACACGGGTGTACATATAGCAACATCATCAAAACTCTATATACCAAAATGTTAGGATATTCCGACACATAGGAAATAGTTAAGTATAACTTGATCTAGTGTAGAGTTAGGTAAAGTGTGTTTCTTTACTATGTACTTTTGTAACTTACAATCTGACGGTCATGATATGTTCTAGACATGAAGTGATCCGACGGTTCATTCTCTCCTCGATATTACCGACACTTGATTCATGGATTAACACCCGATTGGTCCATGATCTCTATTTAAAGGGCATGAAAGGTCATTTGTAAGGTGACCGCTCATGAGAGAAGCTTATGTAAATTTTCTTTCTTTTATTAATAAATTGCCTGAAGTGGCTGTGTTGGCTCAGGTCGTGGACTATTTCCCTCTTTAAGGGTTTTAACCACGTCAAGAATACTGGTGTATTGATTTGTGATTTGTTTGTAAGCAGTGTTCTTTGATTTTCTATTTTAGGAACTTACCTTGTAAATTCCTACATGGTATCGGAGCTATTTGAGGGCCACATCCATTGGTGATCCAAATCCAAAGCTGGTACAAGTGCATCTGACTATCGTTTCCTAGATCTATTGTTTTTTGTTTCTTTCGAGCTAAGAGGACTGCTCTGTTGTGTTAGGAGCATCTATTCCAGTGAGAAACCCCTTTCGTTTCACGCGAAAAGGTTTCTAGTAGCCCTAGCTACGTCATTTT